>JAFBJT010105763.1:97256-112050 GCA_016785325.1 Chascanopsetta lugubris
TGATGAGGAGAGAGAAAGAGGAAGAGAAAGAGAGAGAGAGAGAGAGAGAGAGAGAGACATGAGGATATGACTTTTTCCCCCTCAAAAGTAACAAACACAAATTTCCAAAATGTGGTGTCTGTGAACGATCCTCAGTAAAGGATGAGGCATCGTTCTGCGGGGAGTGTTATTCTGCTCTTATCGTCATTCTCCTTGCATCAGTGAGGCTCATCTGACCTGAGGAGACACTGATTAAGGGACGTGTTTGATCACAACAAGCATGTAACACACATTTTCACAGATGAGCAGAGCATGTCCTATAACATGCCTCGTTAATGATGACTTATGCAAACACACCCAAGGAGCAGAGAGAGCACTCCCTCACTCACACATTCTCTCTCTCTCTCTCTCTCACACACACACACACACACACAGGCTCTCATTAGACAGTGGGGTGCTCCTTCATCAGCGTTAAGTGACAACACATTGAGTGTTAAATTGATGGTGAGCACAAGCTTATCAAATATGATTCCCGCCCCCCCCCCTCTCTCTCTGTCAATGTATGCAGTGGATATCTGGGTCAGGACAGACCGAAGGTTATTTATAAACTCCCAGTTAATTGGGGGTGACCCACTTACGAGGGTGTAATACTGTCTCGAGGAGAGGGCAAAGAAAAATGGGTTTTAGAGGAAGAACTCATTTATTGATTGTCTGTAAAACAGCTGTGACAGGTGGCTGTCACAGCTCAGTAACAACCCCCCTCCCTTACATGGGCGCCGGATAACGAACGGCAGCAGAGCGATGGACGGATGAGCTGTTATAATGAAGACGAAAGAGAGATATAACTATATAAAGGCTGCCGCTGATACTATTTCCCAACACTTAGAACACAAAGTGTGGGAGCGTCGGATTTACCCCTCACCAAATGATCTTGTTTACCGATATATATCCTGTGCATACAGAGTAAATCATCCTCAGTTTTAAAGGTGCAGTGTGTAAGATTTGGTGACATTCAGAGATGACGTTGTATCCATCACCTCGCCCTCTTCCCTCTGAGCAGGCAGGAGAACCCATGATAGCCCTCAGTTCTCATTAAAACTCAAATAATGCTTAGTACTCTGCTCTGGACTACTGTAAAAACATGGCGGCCCCCGTAGAGAGGACCCGCTCCTCATGTAAGTATACATTAATGGGCTCATTTAAGGGCAACGGGGAAAATCACACATTCCTGATAAAGATATGAGAGACACACGATCCACACAATTGGTGTTAGTTTTCTTGCTACTACTTTTACTTTTATCAAAAAATTGAAATTAAAGCCTTTTAATTGAATGAAAAAAAAAATGTATACGCTGCCGGACCGGTTTTGGCCCGCAGGCCATATGTTTGACACCCCTGGTCTAAATGGTTTACAAAGTTTTATTTATTACTTTACTTTGTTTGTGTGCAGGTGTTTGTGCATGGGTGATTGTGTATGTGTGTGTGTGTGTGTGTGTGTGTGTGTGTGTGTGTGTGTGTGTGTTCACTGCAGGCAAACCTACGAGAATGTGACCAGCAAAACACAGAAGTAGGATTACAGCCAGCAGGAGGAATGCCAGGCCAAAGGAGATCCCCAGCACAGCAGTTCTGAAACACACACACACACACACGGTTACTTGAAATCCTCTGGGCAGTTCTCGGCCAGCTGCAGATCCATCCAGTAAATCCAGTTAGTAAATGTAACAGAGGTCCTAACGTGTTCTACCTCAGAGCTAATTCATTTACGGTGAGTCAGCAGAACAGTGGGCTGTGCAGCTGAACAGTGCAAGCGAGATTAAAAAAAGTTTACCTTCCCTTTCGTTAGTTGTTGTAAGGAGGCACACACACACACACGGAGCACGTGTGATTTAAAGATCCGTGCAATAAAACAGACGACGTCACGGAGCGGAGCCATGAGGCGGCGAACCAAGCACAGATGAAGAGAGCGAGACACGGAGGTGAATTAGAAAATCAATAGCCTCTCAGATGCTGCGTTACACCTTTGGCTCCGGGGAGCGGTGAATTAGCATTACGGAGAATGTCTCTGCTCGCAATCAAAGAGATGCCACACTTTGATTCACCTGATCTATAATGAGTGGCAGCCGCGCTGCCCTTTCATCTCCATCTGCATTTGAACATTCTGCCTCCTGCTCCCCTGCATCTCTCAGGGCAGCACAGCCGCGCTGATTAGACAGCTGGAGTCAAATGGCTTTTTCACATCAACCTGCTGCCACAGCTGGAGCCTGCCGCCGCGAGAAGTGTGTGTGTGTGTGTGTGTGTGAGTTTTGAGGGAGCATAGACTTACTTGGGCAAGACGAGGACCTGCACGATAAATATACAGCAGAAGATGAGGCAGGCGCAGGTGACGTAATACTTGAAGGCTGGTAATGTTGTGGATCTGTACTGTTGAGAGACAAGACGGAGAAAACGAAGGGACATTACAACAAGATATGTCCCGACAGCTGCTTTCAGACTTTGGATCATCTGATATTCTACACAGGGACTGTGACGGTGTCCACGTGAAACGATCCAGTCAGTCAGTCTAACGGTACATCCATCTACCATCCATCATCCATCCATCTATTTATCCATCCATCCATCCACCTATCTACCCATCCATCTATCTATCTATCAATCCATCTATCTATCCATCCATCCATCTTTCTATCTATCATCCACCATCCATCAGTATATGTGCACATATTAGTTTGTGATAGACACACACGTTTTTTTGTTTACAATACATATACAGTATATATATATATATATATATGTATATACTCTGGACATCTGCTGGCATGTGAAACAAAAGCCACAGTTGGGCCTGGAACCCAATGAGCCTACGCAATATAAAATACACTACTCTTATCACACTAATCTAAAAAAATGTACAAATCTTTCAGGAAACAACTGCAGCTGGTTCAGGCCCATAATTCCCTGTGGTTCACTGACACTGACACATTTGAAATGATGAGTTGTGCCAGTGAACAATGCTGCCTGCTGCTTTGTATTCATTGACCTACCTCTTTCTCCAGAGCTTTGTTGTGAAAGAACAATGAGATCCTCTGGATGTCCTCAGACTTCAGCCACTGTCTGGAGACGCAGGTGAAACAAACACAATCAGAGTTATATTTGCATGACTGCACCTAAAAATAGTTCAGGGAATCTGCATAATGTAATAAATAAAAATGTACCGGCTGAAAATGAACAAAACATTTTCAGTCTTTATTGCTTATTATAAATTCAAATTCAGCTTTCAAGATGAGACAACACTTGTTTTGGGGTTTTCTCTAAAGTGTAGAGCCAGAGAGCTTTTTGTGTCATGAATATGAATGAAACCAGATAAAATGCTCTGTGAGGCTGTTGTGGGGAAAAGCACATTCAAAATACTGTGCACTTTATATTACTTGTGTGGAATTCAAATACAGACAAGACATAACATAACTTTAATCTAAAAATGGGTTTATTCATAATCTGCTAATAAAACATGGTGACCCCAGAATGGCCCCCTTTAAAAAGTGTACCTTTTGTGTACCCTTATTAGTTAGTTAGATAGATAGATAGATGTGTGTGTGTGTGTGTCTCTCACAAACCCACACAATATGTGCACATATAGTAAAATTTGCATTTATATAGTGTCGTATAATTCACAAAATTAGATAGATAGATAGATACATAGATATATAGTAATATGCTAAACAATATAATATAATATAATGTATAATATAGGCTGGGTAGTGCCTCTGTGGTTAGAGCAGTGGCCTTTGGAACCAAGGGTTACTGGTACACGGGTTACCCTGTGACCCAGAACACTGGATGAGTGGTAGAAAATGATGATGACGATGATAATAATATTATATAATAAAATATAGATGCAATGCGCAAACTAAGGGGCATCACTGTTATAGATAAAATAAAACTGAAAGAAACCAAAATGTACTTTTTATAAGTGTTTTAAAAAATTGGATCCGACCCCTTGAATGAGGACAATAAGTTCTTATTCTCAGATCCAGCCCCGTCACTGTGTATCAGTAATATCTGTTCAGTTCTTTTGTACAGTATAATTCTTAAAACACAGACAACCAGTCATACATCCACTGCCTCCTCTGACAAGGAAGCAAATACTAGGTTCTGCTCCACGTGCTCCTCAGTCTGTGGATAATTCTCTCTTACACACTCAGAGCCATTGATGATTTTTCAATGGCTTAGATTGTCATTCCAGAGAAACGTCTCCGAGTCACTGCCATGATTGAAAATGAATCAGAAACAGGACGTGTGGCACGCCACTTACTTTTGCGAATTGATGCCATCTATGGTGCGGATCATTCGCTCATTGAGCTCTTCCTCGAACCTCCTCCTCTGAGACTTAGATCTGAATGAAACAGCCATAGATGAAAGATGTTTGTATGAAATCAAATTGAGAGAGAGAGAGAGAGAGAGAGAGAGTACACGGGTCGTTAACCGTGCCGCTCACCTTTCTCGTCGTTGGAAGTGATACTGTCCCATCGGCACGTCCTGAAACAGGAATCATACCATGAAACGACTGACACCTCTGTCTCCCTTCATGTGTGCGACAGATGGCGCTGGACTCACGGTGGTGTTGATCTTGCCGTTGTCGGTGGTCATGCTGTCTCGGTGGTGGAGGTTGGCGAAGGGTTTGGCTGCTCCCCAGGACTCCAGGTATCGCGTCATCCTGACGGACGCCCTCATCTTCCCCCCGTCCAGAGAGGGACGGGAACGCAGGCCCAGCAGAGGGCTGTGCCTCTCGGTCTACAAGAGACAAAAGGATTCAAAAAAATTGTACATTGTGATTTTGTCTCCGAAGGCTGTGCAAAACCCTTTATGCTTTTCAAATACATCTTGATACCCATGTCTCTAATATTCAGAATTTGAAATTAGAATTATTATTTGTATTATTATCATCATTAGCCAAGTCTGTGCTAGTCTGACTAAAGATCAATAAAACACACAAGATACAAACAATGACTTTGTGCACAGATTATACAATACATTCAAAGGGCCATGTTCAGAAAACACTATATCTTCCTTGGATAGTCCACCACTCCAGCTCCTGTTCTCCATCTCTCCCATGCATGGTCTGGGAAGCTCCTGCCCCTCCCTCACAGACGAAATCTGAACGGCTCTGACTTACTGGTCAACTGCTTATTTTTGTAGGGCTAGGATTACAAAACAATTATATACTGATATTTCTAAAAAAGGATAATCACCATACAGTTGTAGAAATATCAGTATGACATTTCCATTACCCTAAAATGAGCCGATGAATGTATATTTACATGAGGAGGGGGTCCTCTCTATGGGGGCCGCCATGTTTTTCCAGTGGTAAAAGTGGACACACTAAACATGTTTGACGACGGTGATGGATACAACACGCAACTTCACCAATCGATGTCACCAAATCTCACACACTGCACCTTTAAGCTGATGGTAAATGCTGTTCCATCAGGTGCAGATGTGTCAGGCCTACGTTTTACACCACCACCACGTTCACACTCAGTGGGTGTGAAGTGCAAAAGACAGGGGGCTTGGGGAACAATGATCAAACAACAGACTCTCGACCCCCCTGACCCTCCCACAGCAGTGTTTGGAGAAACACACTGATGTAGTTTTCCATTTTCACATCTCTGACGTCCGCTGCTCCCACTTCACTGCCGAAAGTCGCACGGCGGCGGACATTTCTGTAGAGTGGATATTTGATGGTTAAACTCCAGGGCGATAGTCCCTGCGATGATTCACTTTACTTTCAGGCAGAGAGAGAGAGAGAAAGAGAGAGAGAGGCTGACAGAACATTACACAAAGGCCTGTGAGACTTGAAATAGGTGTAATGAACAGCACCGACAGTGACAATCAATGACAACGACTGAGGAGATGACACCCCCCCCCCCCCCACCCCCTGCCAACCCTGCCCACAGGGAGGAGCAGCCCCCCCCCCCCCCCCCCCCCCCCCCAACACCACCTGTGATCCATGCTACATATCTGGTCTTGATCCAGGCAGGGCTTCTTGAAAATGTCACAGAGCTCCCACAGCCTGTGGTTTCCCATATCTGATCCAGGACATTTGTGTGTTGCATCTATTTGAGAGAAGACTAAAGGTTACAGACCAGCATCTCAGTGTTTGGGTGACACTGTATGAGATGTTGTGTTGTGAGATGCGACCACACTAAAAATAACTCTGCTCAGACCTAAAAGTGCTGGGATAGTTAATTACAGTGGTGCTGAGAGCAGCAGCAGTACATCAGGTTTCTCCTTTAATGAGTTGCAACCTTGCATCGACGTGGTCCCACAAATATCCAAAACGTGAAATGAAAACGAGCTCATTTACTGAGCCCGATCCCTAACCCCAACCTTAACCCTAACCCCTTAGAAAAACACAGTCTGTGATAGTAAGAGTGCAAACACAGGTCATCATTGTGATGCACCGTCTCTCCCCTGCTGGTTAATTTCACTCTGCAGTCTGTTAAAGACAACCCTTTAATTACAGTAGTTCCACCACGTACAGGATGTAAACATGGGGCGTAGATGCATGTGCCTGAATCCTGGATGTCTGAAAGACAGGGACTCTATGCAGAACACAACCAGTCAACACAAGTCAGAGTTTCAATGACTTTTCCAAAGAGGTAATGGTGACGGCAGAAATGTCCGATGCTCAAATGACAACTCGACCGAAAACCTCACTTAAGAAAAAAGAAAGAAAGAAAAGCCATTAGTCTTAGACTAGTCAAGTCTTTTCAATTGTATCTAACATTTGCTATGTTGGAAGAGCATCAAGAGCAGGAGGAATATTTCCATCTAGCATTAATGGTCTATAAGAAATCAAATCAATTACTTTATTGCCGCCATGGGGAAATGTGCAGTTCACTGCAGAGCGTGACAAGATAAGAGAAGAGCCCAGAAGGACAAGACATCACACATCATCAATAATACTGAACGCCTCCGCGCCTCCCATTCATTCATTAATCCTGCGTTTCCTTTTTTATCCCAGTGATATTTATCTTCCCTGCGGTTTCATAACCTCTTCCTGTTTTCGAACTGACTGATTTGTTTATCTGTGTCTCATTGTCTTTACACTGTTATGATTGTCTGTTGTTCTATTTGTTTTTTGTGTTAAGTACAATGGACTTATCTTCTTTTGTTACTGTGCCTGGTTCTTTGTCTAGGTTCCAGTACTTTTATATGGCTATAGCTTATTATAATCATTTATACATTATGCTAAATACTACAAAGAGTCGAGGAATGTTGTGCCAAATAGAATCACAGTAGTTCGATATTGCCCGCTGAAGTCAGTATGAGAAAATACCTAAAACATTTCCATTCACTCATATAAGAGAGTGAGAGGGAGGATACATGACTTTTCCTATGCAGCATAAATCAAAATAATTTGTCAGGATATTTTACATGTGTTTTCCACGACTGGGAAATAAGTCAAATAAGTTATATATACGTAAGTTCCAGTTGGTCTGGATGTGTTCGGAACCTTGATTATTGTTGTTGACAAAGATATGGTTAATCGGCCGATTCCGTAATAAAGAAATAGACTTTCCCCTTAGAATGTTTAATGTCAACACCTGAGCTATTCCAGTGCTGAGATGTGACTCAGCGCTCAGAGAACCGTGAGACGCTTTTACAGAAATGTGATGATTTCACGAGAAAGCAGCACATCTTTGGTCATGGTTTGTCCAGAAGAGTCGGAGGTAAGAGTCAAATGGGCACGTTGTAGACTCTACGGTTACCGACGGCATTTCCAAGATTCACCTGACGGCATGCGAGGGCTTCGCACTTAACACAAAAATAGACCAAACTGTTGTGGTAAGAATTCCAAGGCGTGCGTGTGAAGAAGCACAGGACGCCTGAAGCAGGAGCGAGGGAGGCCTTGCTGCACAAATCGAAGTGGGCGGATGGGTGGCATCAAAGCCAAGTTACAGAGGGATGAGGAAGACTTTGTGTCTGCAGAGCCAAAACATTCAGAGCGGAGAGCAACATATTCTACATGAGGATGTTGTCAGCATTACGTTCCCGGAGGAGGCAGATTTGTTATATGTCCTCAAAAAGCCAGTCTCTGAAGAGGAGCTGTGGTCTCAGCCATTTTCTCCAATTCCAGCAAACAAAGAGAGGTTGTTCTGAAGAGTTATATACATTATAATTTTTTTTTCTTGACGTTGTTAGTGTTTAAGCTGCAAACTTTGTTGGGATGAATATTCTTGAGTTAGGGTTGAGGTCTTTTTTTTGTCTCGCTCATTTGTTGCAAAAGGGGGTGTTGTCCATGGTGCTGAAAGTCAGCTCTCATATATTTGAACTGCACACACACACACACACACACACACTAACATAACCTTATAACATTCAACATTTGTCATACACACAGACAGACACGCTGTAAACATCATGAAGGACAACAAATGAAGCATCATATGGAGTGTATCTAACATTCTCTTAAACATGTTTTATTATAGGAACCTCGAATTATCTGCATTTCAATCATCAATCAAACTTGTTTAGAGTTTGATTCGATTGTGACATTTTATCTCATGATACATCAGAATTATAGATTTTGATGAAGACAGAACGACTAACATCTCTCCCCGTTTCTCATTCTTTAAAGACATTATGAAATTATGTTTATCTGGAGTCACTCAAGATGCAAACTATATATAATCTAAATTCAGAGAATAAAAAAGGTGACTAAGGGCGACTAGACAAAAATCAAGTGAAGCAATTTATTGAAGAGATGTCAAACCCTTTCAAACCTTCAACCAATCTAAAGAATAAGAATCACCCCGAGTGACAGTTCTCTCGAATGGTGCTTTCTGAGTGTGAGCATGAATCTGTGGAACCCTGCCGGTGTCTGACCTTGGGGTTGATGACCAGGTAGGTGACCACGCCGTGTTCTTTTAGGTAGAAGTCTCGGCTCTGTCCGTCTCCGGGCTCCACCTTGTACGAGCCCTTCAGATGCTCCAACGTCACTGAAGAGATGTGGACCCTCCTGCACACGTGACGGGGGGAAGGGAGGAGTCGGCAGACATCGATAGTTATGACCCCGTGTCAATGTGCCGCGAACAAATCCCTGACTTTTCTGCGTCATCACCACACTGACTCTTCCCTTTTCATGTTTGTTTTTTTACCCCAGCTATTATGTGGCCTGTTTTCAGCAGCTATAAAAGGAGGCGAACCATTAGCAGATGCTGGGTTTTTACACCCAGTGAATTTTCCCCAACACGGAGGGTATGACGGTCCTAATGGCATCATGACACATGCAGAGCTGATTGTTCGAATGAGGAGGGCTGATTATCTGTAATGCTAAGGGTGAGAGCAGTGATGACCCGTGTTCAAGCAGGTGCGGACCAGGAGGATGAGTGGGTGGTCCACTAAACAGAGGGGTCAGCAGGTTTAATCTGCCGGCACTGTGAGGGAAGGGTACTAGAAGAGGTGATTTGCTGTAGATGCACTTTATGTTTGTGTGTGTGTGTGTGTGTGTGTGTGTGTGTGTGAGTGTGTGTGAGTGAGTGGATGAATGACAACAAGTAACTGTACAGTACTGTAAAATAACAAAGACACTTGCACCTCACACATGCTTGTGTGTTTGTTATTGTTTGTATTTGTTGTGTGTTATTGTTTATAACTCACCCTGGCACACCTCCTGCCTCCATGTGATTGGCCAGCGTCACGTCATGTGACCACACGTCATACTGCCACTTTCGCAGGCCGATCACGCCACAGAGGACGTTCCCGGAGTGAACACCGACACGCATGTTGATATCGACGCGAGTGGCGTCCCGGACCTTCCTACAAAGAGATAAGAGGAGGAGGAATCCTTCATTAAAACTGGATTTAAGTTTTCTAAAGAAAAGTGTCTGGTTCAAGAATTGAAGGGACAGGAAATGACATGTGTGGTCCTTTTTTGTACAGTAGATAAATAAGAAATGTAAAACCAATGTGGGAATTATATTATGGCATCTTATAGTATGTGATGCATGATATCGGTGTTATTCTTATTGTTCTCCTTCTACCTCATCAACATAATAAAGTACAACAAATAACGGATTCTATCATCTTTTGGTAAAACTGACAATTTAATCATGAGTTTTTAAATATATCTACGTATTTCTACGTAGTGTGTTCAAGTGTATTTACAGTGTTTTATCAACAGTATAAAATATTTTATATATTATTAGTGGTTAGTAGTATGGTTGACATTCTCAATGTAAACAATGACTATTGTTGTGTAGTAAATAACATGATCCTACGGCTCTGGTCTGAATCTATGTTACTTAATCATTTCAAACATGCATGACATCAGAGGCGGGTGGGGTCTTCAATCTAATTTTGATTAAAGGTCAGAGCTGGAGAGCCATCATATTGGTCTGTAAGACCAATGTGTGTGTGTGTGTGTGTGTGTGTGTGTGTGTGTGTGTGTGTGTATGTGTGTGTGTGCGTGGTCAGAGACAAAGTGCGGATAAGGCGCTAGTACTACCATAAAGGTTACAATTTCAATGGTTAGGATTTGCCTCTCGTTTATTTGTATGAAAGCAATATTATTAAAAAAATGTAAATCTGGTTGTATTGTGTGAATCTAACATTTTTTACACTTTCATTGCATTGGGTTATTTGAGTATGAGAGGCGGGGTTTTGTTTACAGAGAGTCACACAATCTGCACATGACATCCATAAGTCCTGATTTCAAATAGAAAAACTGAGCGTTTGAAAGAAGAGAAAATAAAAAGGACCCATGACTGTTGAGCTTGTGGCTTGGCTCCACTAGGAGTAATTTTCATTATTCTTTTTTTCATTTGTTTGAATTATTTATTTGACCAGTCTGCGGGCTTATCATACTGCTTTCACATTGCGTTTACTCTGGATTTCAAACAGAGCTGAAATGAAGTCTGGCATTCCTTCCGCTCAGTCTGTTTGACAGGCATGTGTTTGTTTGTGTTTGCACTTCTAGTTTGTGTGGGTTTGAGAGAGGGGGAGAGAGAGAGTGACAGACAGAGAGAGAGAGAGACAGAGAGACAGACAGAGACGGAGAGAGACTGAGGGAAGGAGGGAGCTGGTATTTTACTTGATGGCCTCACACATATCCAGGCCCATCTTCACACAGTTCTTGGCGTGGTGAGGCAGAGACTCAGGCAGACCAGACACACAGTAGTAACAGTCTCCAAGGATCTTGATCCGCATACACTCATTCTCCTAAGAGAAATAAGAAGTGTACGTCAGGCTTCCTCATCAACAGTCATTCCAAAAATGCATGATAGGATAAGATCGACTTTAGTGATCCCACAGTGGGATTAAGCGTTACAGCAGCTCAAAAGACAGATTCACAGGAAACAGTATAAAGAATAAATAAACAAATAAAAGAGAAAAATATAGAAAGTAAAGAGAAACATTATATATGTATATATGTATATGTCAGTGATAATACTACTTTATGTACTATATAATTGTAATAATGATACAGTAGTAATAGCAACATCAGTGGAGAAGAAATAATAATAGAGATAGTAATATGTGATATTAACAGTAGTATTTGTAATATCAATAATTATGATTATAATAATACCCATAATAAAGGTGTCAAGCAGTAGTATAGTTATAGTCAAAGTAGTAGTAATACTAGTGACAGTCATAATATTAATAACGATGATGATAATAATAACAATAATAGTAATAATAGTATTGCTAATATTAATAATAATAATTTGAAGTGTTTAAGTAGCTTTTCATGCTCTTTCTCACCTCCACAGAACACACACACACAAACACACACACACACACACAAACAGTTGCACCCATTAAGCCCAAAATCATACGCCCACGTACACGACCCATTAGCAATTGTTCCACATGTGGGATGTGGAGGCTGCTCATGGCCGCACCAGGTTTACGCAACGGCGGTTTCACCGGGCGGGAAGGACAGAGCTGCCGGACACAGAACCGAGATGAGCCTGACTCAAACCGCTTGGACCCGGAAAGCCCAGGACCCACGAGACCCTGAGATACGCTGTAACCTGCCCACACTGCTCTGGCCTGCAGCCGTCCACACACACTCTGCGGACGTCCAGCACGGAGGCCGTGGCCGATGGACACTGAAGACCTTCACTTCAAGGTTGTTGCTTCCGGTGATTGAAAGAATGACACGGACTCTGTTCTGCTCCATTGGTTATTACGTAACTGGCTGATTGAAGCAAACAATTCAAATCAAAGATCACCTGAGAAATATCAACTTATAATTTCTCCAATATATCTGTTTTGATGAAGGGTATCAGACCGTGACTGCAGAGAAGCAGGGTTGCCATCATGGATTTTAAATTGTTTACTTGATTCTGCAGATCGAGAAAATTAAAGAATATTTGCCGTTGGTTTTCCGAAGCCACCTGCGCTTCGGTGATTCGCAATCCATAAATGAAATGTGGCTGCACCTCTCAACGATCACAACCCTCCTGATGAAACCTTAGAGTGGAAACCAAAAGGGTTTGTTTAATCTAGTTTAAATGGAATATTCTTGTCACCTTGAATTTTTTATTCCACTTTGAAGCACCAGCTCACAAAATTGCCCCATTACAGTGCATTATCCAGGAAAGGGTTTCCAATATTTTCTCGACTGTTTTCACAAAGAGGATTTTGTCATGCAAGACGAGACTGCAGCAAAACACAGTCCCATACATTACAATACTTTCAAGTATGTGGAGATTCGTGCAGGATAATAATGAAATATATTTATCCAGCCTCAGACTGTGAACACATGGGCCTTTCTCACGGCAAAAGGACCTGATGCATGATTCTTCTCTATCGCCACTTTATTATGTACACCTTTCAAGTCCTGTTTTAAGGCCCCTTCCTCCTTTTAGACCTGAAATAGATTCAACATGATCCTGAAAATATTTGTCAGGATATTAGACAGTCTGACTTTTTAAGAAAATGTTCCTATTTTGCTCAACTCAACGCAAAATTGTAAAATCACTGTCTTGTTCATAGATATATGTAGCATCCTGTGTGGTCCTCCGCTGCCGTAGCCAATCAGCTTCAAGGTTTGACAAGTGGAGGGTGTAGAGATGCACATCTGTAGACCTGGTCATTGACTCACTCTTGTGATTCTATCAGCTTTAACTAGTTTGGGTGTTTTCACCGCTGCCTACTATGTACTCCCTTTCTCTTTTTTAGACCGTTGTGTGTAAATCTATTCAAATAGTGGCCCGTGGGACAAATGCAGCGCATTAAAATGCGTAGCTCAGCAGTTTGTGAAATAATCACACCAGCCTGTCTGGCATCTACAAACATGCCACATGCACAGGTTTTCAACCTTTCTTCCTCATTCTGTTGATACCAGACCACCTGGACCGTGTCCACATGCCTAAATGAGCTTGTGATGAGCTGAACAGTGGGGCACAATAACGTGGGCATTATGCGTGCGTACAACAAACTGCTGTAAGCAAGCTCACCTTGGCAATCTGGTCAAATTTGCCGAACAGTTCATTCAGCATGTGCACCAGTTCACCGGGGGAGCAGTCACTGGCCAGCCTGGTGAAGCCCACGATGTCAGCGTACAGGATACTGCAGGACACAAACAGGAGAGTTGGCGCGGCACAACACAACCATCCAATAACACCATTCATCGCATACCTGGACTTCTATTGTGCTTTGCTAGAATGTTTTCCCCCTCAGGGGGCATTTTATTTGTTCAGCAACACTGGCGTGGAGTATTTGATGGACTTGATGTGATTGCCTTCCTTGAATGCAGCATTGTTCTCTACAAACCCATACAGCTGTTAATGAGCGCTTTTACCACGCAGGAAGATATAAACTGTCGGGGGCAATTGAACGACTATTTTACTACAGGGGGAGTTTCCGGACTACAAATCTCAGCGCCAGGCTCTCGTCAGGTTTCATATGCAATAAAAAGAAATGATACAGAAGATTTTATAGTCCTGTTTGACTCTATTTGGTTTAGCTACACCATCGGGATATAAACACAATATGTAACTGAAACAGCATTTCCTGCACGTTTGCAGTGGCTCTTACATATCAAGTCTGTTGCGATGCTGCTACATTAAAGGTGCGCTGCAGATGATGGGGCACAGTTAGGACCTGGTCTGTCACTCCAGAGCAAAGGGCTGCTTCCTTTCAGTCTGCAACCAACCGTCAGATTAGGTTGCCGTAGTTGTTATTGTTGTTGTTGTTGTTGTTGTTGTTGTTGTTGTTGTAGGTGTGTGTAAGGGTATGTGACATCCAGAGAGAGAAAGTGAGGGAGGGGCCAACCTATATCCATGCACTCACTCCCTCACTCTCTGGAGGTTACTCAACCCTACACACTGTAGGGTTTTTTGTCAACAACAAAAACAACAACGTGAGTGAGTGAGTGAGTGAGTGAGTGAGTACATGGATATAGGTTGGTCACTCCCTCACTCCCTGGATGTCACTTAACCCGACACACTGTTCTGTTTAATTCTCTCTTCTTTCTTCATATTATTTTGCACAATAATATATGCACAACAACAACAACAACAACAAAAACGTGACTAAGTGAGTGAGTGAGGCATTTAAATAATCCTAATAGGGAAATGCTCATGTCCAGTGTATACATCCAAATACGTAAAAGCCATCCACTCTTACTCATGACTTTGTTGTGACTATACACACAAACAAAAGCGCAGACACAGACCTCTAATCTGATTATATCAACAACTGAGATCCCTCAAATCAGCAAAGTGTCAACAAATATATATAGCTCCATAAATAGAGACCTCCCGCTATTTAGTCAAGAAGAGCCAGAGCTCAAATTTAGCCA
>JAFBJT010105763.1:112112-123106 GCA_016785325.1 Chascanopsetta lugubris
ATCTGCCGCACACACACACACACACACACACACACACACACACACACACACACACACACAGATACATACAGTATATACACACCTAAGGTCCACTTATAAGTGACACAATGCAATTAGAAAACAGGTTTTTAGAGGACATTCTGCAGATATCCTCTTGTGCTAAGCCTGGATTTGTGTCCCGTGCCTCCCTTGTTCTAATGAACCCCTGCAGTATAGAAAAAGACGACACGGGCGTCTCTTCATTGGGCAAAGTGACCCCACGACACAATTAAGGTGGATTAACTTGCATTTGTTGAAAAAGACAATGGGGAGAAAGATAATGGGGAAGGACAGGAGAGGAAACATGAGGACGGGAGGCCATCCGACTGTGAGAGGAGGCAGAGAGCACAAGGAGGACAAAAGGAGACAAGGAGACGGGGTGGGGAGGAGGGGGAGGACACAATTGAGAGCTGAGATAAGAAGAGAAAATAATAACCTTTGTTGGTGGGGGCACAGATAAAGGGGGAGGAGGGGGTGTACCTGACGTTGGTGTGCCGCTGCACATAGAGGTTGTGGAAGTTGTTTGTGCTCTCGGCTCGACCGAACTTGGGGCCCTGCAGCCTCTGGATGATCTCGGCTTTCATCACTCTGGCGATGTGAGCCGGCAGCAGGGACAACAGCAAACGCTCCTGCAGAGGAAATGACATGATGCAAAGTGTTGGTTTGGGTGTGCACATGTTAAGAGGTGCAATGTGTACGGTGTTGGTCATTGTTGTCACTTCTAAAAACATTACAAAAACAATTGCATACTGAAATGATTTTCCCATTACCCTTACAGGTGCAGTGTGTACGATTTGATGACCTCTAGAGGTGAAGTTGCATGTTGCATCCATCACCTCACCCTCACCCTTCCCAGCATGCAGGAGAACCTATGGTAGACTTCAGTTGTCATTAAAACTCCAAAGATGTTTAGTACGTCTACTTTTACCTTGTGGCGGCCCCCATCGAGAGGAGCCGCTCCTTATGTCAAAATACATTCATGGGCTCATTTTAGGGTATTCTCTGTAATCTATTGATTATAGATTCATGAAAATGTCAGTCTGTAACTGTTTTCTAATATTTCTAGAAGTGACAAGAATGACCAAAATCTTACACCCCCTTTAAATGAGCCCATTAATGTATATTTACATGAGAAGTGGGTCCTCTCTACGGGGGCCGCCATGTTTTAACAGTAGTAAAAGTGGACATGCTAAACATCTTTGGAGTTTTAAGAACAACTGAAGTCTACCATAGGTTCTCCTCCATGCTCAGAAGGGTGAGGGTGAGGGGATGGATACAACACGCAACCTCACCTCTAGAGGTCACCAAATCGTACACACCACACCTTTAATACAATGATGCAGTGCTGACAACACAGTAACATCATATCCCGTTGACTTTGTAGCTAACACAACAGTTTTTGTGATGAATGCAAACAGACATTGGTAAACCCATCAGATGCCATCATTGCTTTGCTGATGGGTTCCATTTGAGTTATGTTCTATTCTTTTCCTCCAGTTCCCTGCGTAAAAATAGACATTTTCATCCACAGCTAATATTTAACATCCAAAATAGATCAACCCCCCGACCCCCCCAGCCCCGCCCCGCCCCTTGATGACACTTCATTGGATTGGGGCTCATTTCCCAGCACTGAGCACAGGAAGTGAGTGAGGCGTAGAGAATGTCTTCATTATTAAACTCAGGCAGTTGAACAAGCTCCTTTCATTTATTCACGGCTCATGACCTGAAGCTTGGCTATTACATTATTATGAAGTGATGAAGTTAAGCATTAAAGAAACATTCACGGTGATATACACCTGTTAATGATGACTTCATCCAGCCATTCATTCTCCAAATGGGTTGAAACCACCACCAGAGGCAACATTTATTCAAGGGTGAGCTCTGTCATTGTGAGAGCAGGATGTATTGGCTTCACGTTAACATTTAATAATATAACTGCTGCAGTTGTAATGTGTACCCAGATGACCCTGGCATTTGCTTCCCTTAGCTCCAGCTCCTATTGTGCAGTTTTTCTGCTCTACACCGTAAAAAAATGAACCTGCTTCAAACTCGAAATTTGAAAATGAAAGTTCCACGTATTGTATTTATAGGGCATAAGTTCAAGGTACAGTGTGTGTCATTTTGTCACTTCTACAAATACTACAAAACAATTACATGCCGACATTTAAATGAATGGATAATCACCTAAATGTTTTATTTTTGTCCCATTACCTTTAAATGATCCCATTAATGTATACTTTTATGAAGAACGGGTCCTCGCTACGGGGGCCGATATGTTTTTACAGTAGCCCAGAGTAGACATAGGGTGAGGTGATGGATACAACATGCAACTTCACCTCTAGATGTCACCAAATCCATCACCTCAACCTTTCCTTCTGAGCATGCAGGAGAACCTATGGCAGCCCTCAGTTCTCATTAAAACCTAAAACATGGCGGCCCCCGTAGAGAGGACCCACTCATTTAACGGTTATGGAAAACAAATATGTACTCAGGTTTATCGAACATTCATAAAACTGTCAGTATGTCATTGTTTGGTAATCATTTTAGAAGTGACCAAAATCCTACACACTGCACCTTTAAGGCAGCAGCTGACAACAAGCTGTATCTCCTCGCCATTTCGACTTCAGCAGATGAAGTAAAGGATTTGGAGGCTGCACTGTTGTAACTCTAAACGCGTGTTTGCATGCTCATTAGGTTCTCTACTGCATCGCAACAGTACGAGGGCTGCTGCTTTAGAATGTTGACACATTCTCTAACTCGTGTCACAGTGTGGAACTGTTAGTTATGTGAAACGGAGCAAAGAAGCAAGATTCATTACCTTTAACTGTTGTGTAACCATGTAAGTTGTGGGTTTTTCGCTTTAATTTAGCTGAGTGCAAACTGGACTGAGGGTTGTGTGGGGGTGATTGTGGCGTGCGTGTGTGAGTGTGTGGGCTCGAGTGTGTGGGTGTGTGTGTGTGTGTGTGTGTTTGTGTGTGTGCATGACATGGAGAGAGAGCGAATAGGTGCCTGAGGGGGTGTGACTCATAAATGCAGCTCACAGCAGAGAGGGTCATTACATTGTTCACACACCACAGGCTCATTTCCTAAAACACAGCGTCAAATTAAGTGGAGAGAGGGGATGAGGGGGAGCGGAGCTAAATATAGAGACACACACCACCCGCACTTATTTACTTATTCAGCAGCCGAGCGATGTGAACACTCCACTGTCAGCATGCAGAGGGAGTATAATGGCCTGAAGAGACCCAGCTTCATTAACCATGTGTTTGATTAATGAACTTAAGTGATCTGCATTCAGCTACTGAATGGGCTGTGTTCAGTTAGGCGTTCTAGATGTGCATTCTCTCACGCACAAACACACACGGAAACGAACACACACGCGCACACACAAACACTTGTTGCAGGAGCATATGGAAAGTAACGTGTGCATATTTTCTATTATGCATCAGCCATCTACAGCAAACAAAAAAATACTAGTGAATTACACATTCCACTTTTCATGTGTAGCAATATATCCAGTGTGTTTACAGGTCAAACATGTATGGAAATGCATATACAATATTTGTAACTTTAATAAATCAAATAAAGTCAATCAATAATCAAATATGAAGACAATATGTTAAGTAGTAATCACATTTAGTCCCACAATTAAAACCGGCCCAACGAGAGCTCTAGAAGGCAGCGTGAGAGCAAGTGCTGGCTGAGTGATTATTGTTGCCGCTGCATCAGAGCTAGCCAGCTAAAGACGTCTCTGGTAAATGACACTATAGACTCAAAAGCGAACTCACATGAGATAAACATCCCACTGACGTCAGGTTTCCAATAAATCATGGCTCCAGTTACGCGATTGCTGATGACAGGCTAATGAAGTCAGCAGTGTGAGTCAGGGATTTTTTGTCGCATCGCTTTCACTCTTCAGCATTAAAAAGTAGCTCAAGTTGCCCAGTGCACCTGTGCTACATGTTGTGTGATTGAATTCACATGTTAAACATAATAAATCAAAATATGCGTTGATGTGCTCATCTGCAGAGCGACATGCCATATAGCATGACGTGCAGCATTACATGAATAATTTGATTTGCATCCGGTGGGGGAGCATGTTATCATTCTACAGGGACACACATGTGATAATAATATAATAATAATCATGTATTCCACCATTTCCAAGTCAATGCTAATCCAGGCTCATTATAATGAGTCATTTTATGAGTCATTTCCCTGGTTAGACAGAATGGCTAATGCCGGGGCAAAGGCACTAATGTCAAGTAAATGTCACAGCATAATGCCTCTTTAGACATGATCGACTCGCCAACTCCTCATTCCTGTCAGGACTGACAAGTGAAATATTTTGGCAATGAACCCGAATAGGACTGGATTTAATTTGGGCCATTATCAAGTACGTATAGAGAGGGAGGGAGGGAGAGAGGACCACCGTTTTAAACCAGCAACCTAACTACCGGCTTTACACTTTCAGACATCCAAGATGGTGCAATAACAATATGAGCAACAATGAGCAACAAAACCCCACAAACAAGCGGCTGCAGAATGGAGGAAGAAGCATGTCCTTCTTAATAAATGACACCTGTTGTTGACTTTTTTTGAAATCACTGAACACTCTGTTGTTGCGCAGCGATGCTTTGCGCTGAATGCTAATGATAGAATTGACAGTATTATGCAAATGTTCAGCACGTACAATCTACGTACGTAGATTCAGCTCAGGGGCAACAAATGCTTGTTTGCATTTCTTCAGCTCACCAACATTTGCTCATTAATAGAAGCAGATGTAAAAGCAAAATACATCCAAACAAAATTTTGATCAGATGATGACATGAGATTGAAAAGCTAAGGAACCAGAATCTCGAGATGATACTTTAAACATGAGTGATGTACAGTCAATGCCGACAAAATCATCTTTTTGAATATAGAATTCTGTTTCAAAAATTGCTCATTGTCAATTTTGACGCATTCGCCTATGTGATGATACAAGTGGTTATGGCCCATGCGTCTGTTTTTTCTGCATCACCTCTCTCTTCTTCTTTGAATCCAGTCATGCTCGAAATGAACACTGCGCGACACAAATGGCTGGACGTGAACATACAAAAAAGGGGAATGACCTGCTACCTGCCAGCATTCAAATTAATAGAATTTTGCCAAGTGCAGCTTATTCCCTAATCGTCACTCTCACCGGTGCAGCTCGGCGTTGCTCATCACTGGTTAAACTTCAAACATTTCATAACTACAGTGTGTGAACATGTAACATAATGCATTGCAAAGATGCATTCGTCTTGTAAATCTACTTTTGCGAAGTACGGATGGAAAAATGTACCTAATGTAGCAAAATGTAGCATAAAAAGAAAGAATTCTTCAGTCAGAGCATCTTCTTAACTGAGCTAAATCACTAATACTGTAACAGTATACTTTTTAACATGTAGGTTTGTATTAGATCAGGGGTGTCAAACTCAGTTTAGCTCAGGGGCCACATGCAACCCAATTTGATCTCAAGTGGGCGGGGCCAGCAATATCATAGTAAAATAACCTATAAAAAATGACAACTTGAGAATTGTCCCTTTTCACAAAATGCACAAATTGCAATTTTCTCTCTGAAATTTGTAACCGTCATCTCGCGAGTTGGACCTTCTGGCGGGCCGATCTTTTGGCCCGCGGGTCGTATGTTTGAGTCCAAGTGTTAAAAGCACAAATATGTTCTGACAATAGACTTCATGAATGAAAACACGAACCTGTTGGTGCTTCTCAAACTCCAGTTTGATGGGTGACTTGATGCAGTTGCAGGTGTCTTGATAGGTCTGTTTGAGAGCCAGGTCCATCAAGTGCTTGTGGTACGCTCCAGCAAGGTTCCCACAGGTGAAGATGATCACGTTTGCTAAGATCTGCAGACACACACACACACACACACACACACACACACACACACACACACACAAACGACAGTAATGTTACTCAGTGACACACATTCCATGTATGACTGCACATTTCATTTGCCCACTATCTTCGTCCTTTCACTTCAGTATGTGTCATCACCTGTAAACAAGGCCGGAGCACACGCTTCAAACATGCTTTACCACTGCTATGTCAACCTGGGGCTCTTTAAACAGTGGCTGTGCATATCAATGTGGAGTCCTTGGTGCTGCATAAAGGGCAATGAGCATCTATTCCACCCTGAGTGTGTGTGTGTGTGTGTGCGTGTGTGTGTCGGTCTCAGATTTCCCGGTGACACTAAATGGGAATTACCTGATGAATCATCATCTTTTAGTCTTGTTGTGGTTTCATTCTTTCATTTTTATGGCCGGTGATGTTTGTTATTATCAAAACAAAATTAGCTTTATCAAGCTTTATGACTTTTCTGGACATTATCGAGGGTCAATTCAGTTAGGCACAGTGTTTTATGGGATGTTCCCCCGCGTACATTCAACTGACTATCATCCAAATCAGGAGACTTGGCAGAATGTGTAGTGACACGGTGATTCAGGACACGTCCACATGTTTCTCCTTCGGACACACACGTCTGTTGTGTTGCTGTAATTTCTGTCACTGGAAGAAGATCCGACTCACCTGCCAGACCAGAGGCTCCAGCTCTGGGACGGTGTTGGCCAGACAGATGCTGAGGGTGATGGTGTGTGAGAGGCAGGTGATGGCGCTGGCGATACTGGCCCCTCTCATGGAGAAAGGCAGCATGGTGTACACCACAAACACGATGAACAGGAAGAAAGACACCTGAGAGAGGGAAACAGGAGACGGACAAGTTCACAACTCCATCCAAAGTAGGTTCAGGTTTTACAGATTTAACTGGCATTAGTGTGAGCATCAGCATTTCCTCGACAAGTGTGGACATTAGGGTCGGGGAGTTAAGACCAACTTTAACAGTGAGCCAAATAATGGGCTTAATCGACTTGTGGCACGTGAACTGGAGTTGTGCCATATATGATGACATCGGCGTCAAAACATACCCTGCTTGAATGAGCAGATTTAAGCTCTGTACCTTCCCTCTTGGTCCAAAGACAGAATTCAATAAGCTCAGACAGGAGTTGTCTGCCCAAAAAAAGACCCAACGATCAAGTGCTGATCCCATGATGAACGATTCGAGATGAGGGGGCTGCTCGCTCACCAAATAAGAAAAACAAAAACGTGCGATAATCCGCCAAAACGACAAACACAGAGATGCTGAAATGTTTTCTCACATGAGGGGATGAGTGAAAGACAGCGTGGTGCTTCTCTGTGGAGTAAATTTAGCAGGGCTTTCCTGCATGTTGACGGTCCAGGTTCCCATTGCTGTCATGCTAATCACGCGCGAGTGTGTATCTTTTGTTTGTCAGGCGCGTTTCCTCCTGCTCTGCTCATTGATAACTCGTGCGTTAACCCCCCGCCTCGTCCCTATCCGCTTCCCCGCTGGCTGTCAGTCCAGCCCTTCCTGTTGTGGTGGCCGTGGTGACCGTCGGCATGAATGGGTCACAGTCTGGACTGGGACGGCTCGTGAACTTCCACCTTCCTGCCTGTCTGTTTACTTCCTGTGTCTATGGGCTTCAGAGGGACCCCGCGCAAACAGGAATACTCTCAGAGTGTCAGCTTGGGCAAACGCTCTTTGAAAACACGCTGACGTCAGCACCAGCTCAGCTGTGTCTGCCGTGTCAACTGTTTTAGAGGATTTGAAGACATTCGCATAACATGCTATCGGATAAATATCGTTCCATGTTCTAAGAGCGAAGGATTGAAACCTCAAACCTCAAAACGACAACATGTGATTTGGACTGTACTTCAGCAGAGAAGTAATCACAGAAAGTAAAAACCCTGAGCTGTGGAACGAACGCTGCCAAATCAAACCACGCAATTCACGCGCTCGTGTGCAAATGTGTGTGTGGGCCAATCTCTGAAAAGTGGGTGTTGTGACCTTAACTGTGAAATAACAGGCAGGACTGCAGGTGCAAGTCCACAAAGGTTCATAATACACAGTATATATACATTTCTAATCACATGGTCATTTTTTTCACTTTAGGAATTTCATGTATATCCTAAATTTAGAGCTTCACAATCCAGTGGGTAGACAACATACACAGTACATAAAATAATGCTGACATAAGGTTTCACAAAAGGAAAAGTGCAAAGCTGCAACAACTAAATCTTTAATGGATTATAATCAACTGTAAAATGGAGCATTGTTTAAAAATATTAAAAAGAACCAATTCTCAAAATCAAAAGCAAGTAAGGAAAACGTGTTGTCGGGACACAAACAGAAATGCTCCAGAAAAGTCAAACTCCTATGCGGAACCATGTTGAGATTTCTATTTCATTTTTCATTCTATCAAAATATTGTACAAAAAAATCCAATCATGCACAAACTTTTTCATTTGATTTCCGGCTTTCTAGCTTTTGGAATTGATCTGATCTATATTTCTCTCTCCGGTCTGAGCAGGGAAAGCTCTTCACACGAGTCTTGCATTGCACAGTGAAGATATGACGGCTACAGCCAACATCTGAAGTTGGATCAAGTGCAGACATGCGTGGATATAAGTGATTGTTTGGTTGAGTGAGTTCCTACTAAGTAAAAGACAGGCCGAGGTGTGTGTGTTAGTGTGTGTGTGTGTAGGCTCGGACTTTTTGTTACCACGGGAAACAAAAAGGGGTTGAATGCTGTTTTCCTAAACTCTCACCTGACAAAAGCAAAGGACACGGGGCAGCTGGTGTGTATGTGTGTGTGTGTGTGTGTGTGTGTGTGTGTGTGTGATATAGGGGGAGGGGGGGGCAGTATAGGAATTGAGAGTGACAGTCCAATTCCAGGTGCGTCACCCACTCCTAGGTGCGATGTAAGAGTCAGACACACTCCATCTCTCCACAGCCAGAATCCTAATACACCCTTTAACACCTTGAGATGGGAGACGCAGTCATTCTCCCACGTTAGTTCATTTTACTAAACTTTTGTTTAGCACA
Organism: Chascanopsetta lugubris; assembly: GCA_016785325.1. Classification (NCBI taxonomy): domain Eukaryota; kingdom Metazoa; phylum Chordata; class Actinopteri; order Pleuronectiformes; family Bothidae; genus Chascanopsetta; species Chascanopsetta lugubris. Next base: position 121,092 of record JAFBJT010105763.1, read on the forward strand.
GCAGAGCAACAGCGGCTCGACACACAGAAGTACAGACGCGGGCAGCGGGATTGTTTTGCCCTCGACACAGCGCAGAAGTATGTTTGAAGGCAAGCAGCTGTGCTCTTTAGGTAAGTGCTTAGGAACACGTGCATCGCTGGCTCACAGGCAGGTTAGTGTGATTGTGTATTGATTGTGTGTGTGTGTGTGGGGGGGGTCAGGTGAAGCAGCCATGTTCCATCTACTCTCTGAAGAGAACTGTGTCCCTCTTGGAGAACTCTGCACAGCCTCGACTGAAAAGGCAATGGAGCTGGATTGTGACAGACACAGTTATACTCCATACGTCTGTTTGGTTGAGAGAGAGGAGGTAAACACATGGGTTGAAAATGTGTGACCGAGCGGAGCGGCAGCTTCTCGGTCTCTCTCTTTCTCCCCTGCTCCACTTCACCTGGCTCTGTTTGGGCCTTCACTGTAATTAGCTCTGTGCTGCTCCATCAGTCTCCTCTGTTCTCAGTAATCCTGGTCAATCCAACCCCAGAGAGAGAGAGAGAGAGAGAGAGAGAGATGTAATTTCAGAGACACAGACAGACAGGCAGACAGACAGACAGACAGATAGGTGGGTGGGGAGGTGGGCGGGGGGTGTGGGCTGACAGATGGATGGATTGATCGATACAGTAGATGGGTGGGTGGGCTAGGGTGGACAGATATGGATGGGTATGGATGGATGGACGGACAGACAGACAGACAGACAGACAGACAGACAGAAAGATAGATAGACAGACAGGCAGAGGGAGAGTCATGGGAGCGGAACAATGATTAATAATGCAAAATGATTATGCTCTCACAGGTGGCTGGTGATAAAAATATCTCGATCCCCGAGGAGGCAAAGAAGGAGTGGGGGAGGAGTGGAAGAAATTTGGGCATGGTGGGGTAGGGTGGGTTAGAGGAGGGGGTGGAGGGGGGCGTTGTTACAGGAGTGGAGGAGGCAGGTGGAGAAAAATGGGATTTGATGAATAGGGAGAGACAGGGCGTTAGCATGAGAAAATAGGATTCCTGCCACAGAGAGGAGAGGAGAGGAAACGAGAGGAGAGGAAATGAGGAGAGGAGAGGGGAGAGGGGAGAGAGGAGAGGAGGAGAGGGGGGGGGGGGGAGAGGAGGAGGAGAGAGGAGAGGGGAGAGAGGAGAGGAGAGGAGGGGAGGAGGAGAGGGGAGAGAGGAGAGGAGAGGAGGGGAGGAGGAGAGGGGAGAGGAGAGGAGAGGGGAGAGAGGAGAGGAGGAGAGAGGAGAGGAAGAGGAGAGGAGGGGAGGAGAGGAAGAGGAGTGGCACTGAAAACGAATGTGTCTGTGTGCTGATCTGTTCACCTCCACCACCTCCAGCTCTCATCAGGCCTCATTAACACTTGTCACTCGTGGAATTAATTTCGCACTTTCCCTCGTGCATGTACACACACGCGCGCGGGCGCAAAGGGTGCACACACAAACATATTGTTGTTTTGCCATTACTCTACATACACTGACTTACATTCACCTCCTCGACGTTTACTACTTTCCCACATCAACGCACACTTGATTTTAAGGCTCATTTAAAAGTAATTCCTCTTATTCATCTTTAATGAGCTAACAGACGAACGTGCTTAAATCAAAAACTATTTTTGTGTTTTTAAGAATAAACTTAACATCATATGGTGCCTTTTCAGGTGATTTGGTCAAAGAGATGTATTTGTGGAGCATGTAGATCAACAGGACAGTGACAGACCTTATAGAACAGGGATGGGCAATTATTTTTCCAGGCGGGCAATGTAAGAAACCCAGATTGTTACCAGGGGGCAAACTAACTTTTTTATATCAAGACCTGTTGTTATCATTCCATGGATTTATTGAAAACATCCTAGGGGCTATTTATTGTGCGTGAAATGATGTTTCCAAAAAAAATAAAAATATAGGTATATAGATTTGAAAATTGGAGAGTTTTGTTTTGTAAACAGAACCAGTCCACTTAAATGAATACTAACATTTCCCTTATGTTCAGAAATATA
>JAFBJT010105763.1:157672-175009 GCA_016785325.1 Chascanopsetta lugubris
GTGTGTGGGTGTGTGTGTGTGTGTGTGTGTGTGTGTGTGTGTGTGTGTGTGTGTGTGTGTGTGTGTGTGTGTGTGTGCATTAGAGGAGGACAACACTCCTTAGTTTGGCTTCACAGATTATGTTTTTAACACATCTGTGGTAAACCAGTGTTTGTGTTGAAATGACATAGAATATAACAAATGGGTTAAAGGAGGACAAAACGCAGAGTAAGGGGGAGGCTGAGCCACGTATCATATATGCACTTAAATATCTAACGTGCCCCGTAAGAGATATATCTATTCATCATCCGCCGAGTTGAAACCCCTGAGGGTTGCGGTACGAGGGCTGGATCCAATCCCAGCTGTCAGTGGGAGAGAGACGGGGTTCACCCAGGACAGGTCATGGGGGTCGGCAGAGGCAAACAAACAGTAACGGTTGCTTCTCGGGTCTTTGGAGTCTCCAGTTGACCTCACCTGTGTGTGTTTGTGTAACAGGGAACAGCGGGTACCACGAGCAAACTTCGCTTCCAAAGGATCCTCCAGCAGCTCGCGCTGACTCAGGGGAATTAGCTTGCGCTGCTGAAGTGACTTTTTCCCATGATGTTGTTCATAGGTTTGAGACCCCGAGGGGACGGGGGGAGATGGTCAGGGAACTCCAGAGAGAGCCCACCATGCAGGTTCAGGCTGCAGACTCTCCAGACATTAAGTCAAAATATACTGGAACTCTATTGGGAGCAGGCAAAATACACTGTAAAAAATAATCCTGTCCAAAAATTGAGTTTATGTATTCCATGTACATAAACACAGTAAATAAGGTGTTTCCTACATTAGTGCATTTGTGTTTATGAATCAAATAGATTGAATGTCATTAGATTAAATAATATTAAACTTAGAATTAAACCTATGTTTGTAAAATTCATACATTTGATTATAAATTTCACTTTATACAATCTCATCACTTTCAAATTCTTTGATTAATGCGCATTAAGTAAGTATCACGGAAAACTTTTATCGTGATGTCACCTTTTATGACCTCACCTTTTACATAAAGAATGTATACTTAGTTGTCCAAAATTTTTATTTTATTTCGTGTGGCGCATTTGAGGTAAGACGCCCGCTTGATCATTTGCAAGCTGTCAATCATAATGTTTTGACCTATCTTTGATGTGTCAAATGACTATTTATAACCGATTATACTATTAGAACTTAAAAAATAGTCATTGAATACAATGTAAATTAGTGAAGTCTGTGATGTTTACTTTCACTTCTTAGTTTGTGGACAGTGTACCGTCCACAAACAAGGAGGATGGATACCATTACATTAATCTTTAAACAGGGTGGACAAACCACTGTTCCACCATGCCAGCAATCTTGCAGTGTCATGATGATGTATAGGAAACCCATGGTTGTTGTGGTGCAGTTGATTCAGGTGTAGCAAGGGTCACATATCTGAGGTAAACCATTTTTTTTAAAGTGCTGCCGTCGGCACTCTGGCCTCACATTGGATATAGTGGACACCAGAAGAGGATGTGAGCGGTTGAGCAGAACACCTGTAAAAAACAACCACAAAAAAAAGGTCTTCTATCTCACCATGCTGCAGAGAGGCAATTACGGCCGAAGCGATACGTTACAGAAGTGACACCTTTAATGTGAAAAACAGCGGTGTGATATATAGACGGTACCGTTACTGTCATTCCAACACAGCCATAACGGAGAAGTGTGCTGACAACTGTTTGAATGGCGCTCATATAATTTTATTGCCTTCGACCATCACTTTCACGGTACATTAAAGAGTTTTATTGTCACCTTTCTGTGAATAATGAGAGAAGAAACTCAAGTAGTAAATGCGTGAGGGAGTGTGTGTGTGTGTGTGTGTGTGTGTGTGTGTGTGTGTGTGTGTTATCTCTTTGCTGCAGTAAGGGATACAGTTGAAGTATAGTTTAAATCAGTGATTCCGAACTGGTGGGTTTGGACCCAAAAACGTGTCGCGGACTCATTTGACTTTGACTTGCCGTGCTTTTATTTTGAAGGGGATGTAGTCCATTCACACTCCTTAACAGTAGGTGGCGATGAAGCCCTGTAATGCTAATATATACACCCACAATTTTCACAGGTAGAAGAAAACCTGTTTTGTTTACATATTATGGTAGATGATCATGGCAAAACACAAGTGCGACACTGGCTACATGAAATATGGATTTTCTTATATTGATTTGAGTCGCAGCTCGTCATTAAAGGTGCAGTGTGTACGATTTTGGTCACTTTTGTTGCCTCTAAAAATATTACAAATCAATTAGACACTCACATTTTCATGAATTTATTATCACCAAAATGTATTATTTTTTCCCATTACCCTTAAATGAGCCCATTAATGTATATTGACATGAGGAGGATGTCCTCTCTACGGAGGTCGCCATGTTTATACAGTGGCACAGATGAATGAACTAAACATCTTTAGAGTTTTAATGACAAGTGAAGTCTGAAGTAGGTTCTCCCGCATGTCCAGAGGGGTGAGGGTGAGGTGATGGATACAACATGCAACTTCACCTCTCAAATCTTACACACTGCACCTTTAAATAGCAATCAACTTGTAGTGGGAAAAACAAAGCAAAGCATATGCGTCGCAGCACTAATGTCTTTCTGAGGAGGTCCCTCCATGCTAGTTGACATGTCTCGTTGAGATCTAATTAATGATTCTTATCCTTATAATCGTCAATAAGTAACAATAATTGATAATTAGCCTTTTTCGGAGCCATTCTTGCCCGATGGCAGCATGACTCATCAAGATTAGTTAATCAGTTGAAGTCTATTGGCAGTAAAGCTGGAAGGCCTCCGCATGTGTGTCCCGAGTAAGTAAGCTCCCTGGGTGACCAGGCCTGGCCAACTGCCCTCTTGCTGCAGATCTCTTTGCGATTACTGCTAGAAATTGCTCACAGATTGCAGTGTGTGTGTGTGTGTGTGTGTGTGTGTGTATGTGTGTGTGTGTGTGTGAGAGAGAGAGAGAGTGCGGACGATCCCCCACTCCCACACCATCACCACAAACATGTAAAAGAAGCTGTTTCCTTCTCTAAACACACCACAAACCCTCTAATGGAACATTTCTAGCCAGAGTTTATACGGAATGCAGACCATAACTTACCCTCGGATCTCTGGGCAGCCCGAAGTTGGCAAAACCTGTTGATGAGGAGGATGAAACGCGAAAGACTTTGAAAATGATGTGTTAGCCACTTATATATCCAAAACACATAATGTAGCATTGAAAGTGTTTTCAATTTGTTACGCCGTAATCCCTTCGAGTGGGAGACGATTCCGCGTCCTTGAAGGCAAATTTGCGCCGTTAAGACTCCGAGATAACGTATTCCTCTTCCCTCGGTCGTCTGTGATCCTCCCCTGTTTACATTTGTAGAGATACCATCACAATGTTGGAGAGAGAGGGAGAGAGAGAGAGTGAGCGAGTGCCATCCAAGATGGTATATATTCCCGTTGATCTCACTTTTCTGCAGCTTCCCACCTCATCCGCAGTGAACGGTTGATCCTCTTTAATGGAGGATCGTCCGTAATGGAGGATCAACTGGATAACAACACTGTAGAAATGAGTGGGGGATTAAGGGGCTATTCTTTGCTTTGCTTTATCGCCTCTTGTGTCAGCAAATCCTCTCCTTTCAACGAACACTCCATACATCAATGGGAAAGAGATAGAGGGACAGGAAACATGAGGCAGGCTATCACCGTTACACAAGAGGATGAATGCATTTAGTGTAATGGAATTGTCAAACACTTTACATTCATGTTATAAAGTAGCAATTGACCTAAATCTATTTTGTGTTCCCAAAATATTGAATTGTAACTCTTATTTCTCAACAGTAGATGGCGCTAATCTATCCACGTTTATCCCCAAAGTTTGTCACGTCATGTCATTTTCAGCCCTTTATCCAGTAATCCAGGTCACGGGGTATTTCTACCAGTACTCGTATAGGGCCATTGGGGGTATCAGTGTCAGGGCCAGTGACACTGTGGCAGGGCCTGAGTGGGATTTGAACCACCGACCTTTGCTTCCAAAGCAAAGTACAACATAAAACTGGCACATTCTTGTAAAGACCTGATTAGAACCATGTGTTAAAACTTAGCTAACATGCTCTCTGTAGTGGCTCATGACTCACTCTAGTGGTGAAAACATGGTATGACAGGGTCAGCACTTTCGGAGGCTTGTCTTCAAAACTCAGCCAAGCTATGCATCAACAGTTTGGATGGTTTTTTGACTCTATTGTTCATCAAACCATCAGTGGCTTCCCCGGCCCTGCATGACTCTTTCCATTTACACATCACGGCTTAGCTTGCATTCCCTTTTACATTTCCTTACAAGTGGGCAGAGCAGTAGATTATCAAAAAACGTTTTCCCCTTTAGATGTCGATGAACCACTCCGTCTCCTAATTGGACGAAACGGACCTCTCGCTGAGCTGTCGTTGGGCTGGCCTCCTGATCTTTAAGTAACTTGGCAGCTGTTCTGGGACCGTTGCCAAAAAATCCCCGACTGAACTATCCACCATAAACAGCTCCTCCATTTGTGCAACAGAAAGAAGACAATGTGGAGACACGCATGGCTGTCACGATCTCCTTCTCTCTGACGTTGAGTGGGAGTCGGAGAGGTCAGAATCGCTCCGATCCCATAAAGGGGCCTGGAATAGTCGTACGGCTTGATGATATTTGAGTTTTCTGCTCTGTTGCCGTGACCTCGGGGTCAAGACGGCAGACTCTGATCCGCGGCATCAACTGTTAATCTGACAGGACACCTTTGTTGTTCGGGAAAAGTCGGGGCATAGTTTCAGGTCCAAAACCTGAACCACAGAAAGAAAAATAACTGATCCTGACCAAAGCCCCAGAGGCATTGTGTTTTCTGTGATTTTAGCCAAGTGTCCTGTAAAAAATGAGATTCGTGACCAAGCCAACCAAACAACCCGAGGCCCAAAATATTTTATAACCTTTTGTCCTCGTAGTTCCAGTCACCTCACTTCGACGAAAAGCAAAACAAACCTTCCAGGTTACCTTTCTGCCTGCAGCTGTTGGCTCAGCCATCAGCCAAGAGAGGAGCCATTAAATGTTCATTAAAGGGTCAAATATGCTGACTTTACACTTTTCCTCATAAGTACACAGTGTGGGCTTTAGTGTCATCTAATAGTGAAGTTGCAGGTTACACGGGGATTAGTTTATGCTTTATGGACAATAGTGAAAACACAGAGGAGCAACATGGCTGCTCCTGTAGAGAGGATTCACTACTATGTAAAGATCAATGACTTACTCTAAGGAAAGGAAAACTTTCTGAATTTATATCCCAAACAGATAAAAAACTTTTTTCAATTTCTGCCAATAAAAAGGAAATAATTTCACCTAAATCTTACACAGTGTGTACGATTTGGTGACATCTAGTGGTGAAGTTGGATTGACTTCATAGTATGTAGCCCATAGAATATCCACTATGGCTGACTGTAAAAACATGGCGGCCCCTGTAGAGAGGACCCGCTCCATAAATATACATTAATGGGCTCATTTAAGGGCAATGGAAAAAATTATACAGTTACAAAATAAAACTTTTAGGTGATTCTAAATTCATGAATATATATAATGTAAGTAAGTGTTTTGTAATTCTTTACGTTTTGACGTGACAAAAATGACATGAAAATCGTACACACTGCACCTTTAAAATTCATAATTGCTTATTCTGGTCCGGCAGCTTTCAATGTGGTTTCACTGGGAAGCTGTGGACCTCTGGAATTGAATTTCAATGCCCTACAAGAGAATAGAAATCATATTTATTTGAGAGGATATTTGGTCTTGATCAAAGCCCAGAAGCACAGAACGTTCAGCAGAGCTCTCTGGAGACGGGGCCGGGACGGAACGAACATCAGACAGGGATCAGTCTAATTCCTGTCATCGCTGCTGCTCGAAGCTAATGGAGGGAGGGTGTGAGGGAGTTGTCCCGAGGAAGCGTCCGCCCTGACATCGAATCCTACGGCAGGGAGGGATGACACCAGTCTAACCTGCTACGCCCGTAACCGGGTCCTGGTCTAATCTGCCCAGACACACGCCCAGGATTGGTTAATCACCTCCAGGGCGCCGTCACAGGCCGATCTCTGTTCCCAATCCAGCCCCTCGCGCTCTCATGTTGAATGAATGTGACCTGTGTGTGCACTTGGCTCTGACCCCTTCCACAACATATGAGGATTTCAGCTGGCACGCATTTGTGTGTACACACTGGAGAGAGCCAACGAAAGCTATGTTTACCTCTGAGCCAGGCAGCCCGGGGGATTGAGCCTGCACGCTCCTGTCCAGGAGACACGCTGCAAACAAGCCGCCCCCAGGCAGGATCTGAACCCAAATACAGCTGGAGGTTCATTCCTCACACCAGGCGTGACACACGCTCTTCCTGATCGCATCCATATGAGCTCGACACCCCGTAATCAACCCGGTGAGCTCACTCCCTCTATCAGCGGCGTCTATCAAACTCCCCGTTCCTAATTAGGCACCGTTTAGTTTTTACATGCCCCAATTATTGGCTTCAGTAATTCTCAATCAATCATCAGGTGACGCCTTTCCGAGCAGATACAAACCATTAGTGAGGACAAGCTTTGGGATGTCAGGTTGTGTTTGGATGGCACCCAGGAAGTAGATGGCACCGGGCCTGTCTATCTGCAGGGTCGGGCTGTTGTGCTGAGGCAATGGATTCTGAGCGAATGACATCATGTTTTCGAAAAACCAAGAGAGGTTGGATTTAATTATCAAAGAAAGCAAATAGAATCCATCACTCGATTTCATCCAAAGCGATTTACATCAAAGAGTGGGAAATGAACCCACAACCTCATGCAACATGCTCTACAACTGAGCCACACCCACCTGGTACACCTGCACAAGGGGCTTTCAATTTGTCACTCAGAGGCTGTAACAACAAGGGGCCCCACCACTCCAACCTGTTACTCAACACAGTGACATCAAGTGCTAACTGGATCCGTACAAATTGTGCACTTAAAGGTGCAGTGTGTTGGATTTAGGTCGAACTAATTCAATTAGTTCGACCAGAAATGTGCATTTTTTTATGCGTGTGATATGATCTTAATGCATGAGCTGCTGTTTCCTTTTTTGGTCCTGTCAATGGAGGCGGCCATGTTGAATCAGTTCGCCCAGAATAGACAAACTAAACAACATCGGACCGTTGATGAGGGCTAATTTAGTGTCTCTGACTTTACTGAAAGGGAAGGTGAAGTGAAGATTAATTACATTTTTGATAGTAGACATTAATCATACTATGTTTCTTATAATCGCCTGAATTCACATATTGTTAATTAGCTTAACCTAGAAAGAGGCCTGATGAGTATCTTCTCCTGTGCTTTGAAGGAGAGGGTGAAGTCATACAACTTTACCACTAGATGTCACTCAATCCCAGATACCAGGGATGTCCAAACCACGGCCCAGGGACGTTTTTAATTGGCCCTCAGCCAGTTAAATATAATGGAATGTGGCCCACATGAAATGTGGACTTGGCTCGACTGTACTTCTTCGTTTTAACACCAGTTGGAGCTGCTGCTTCATTGAAGGTACATGTCCGGTGTTGCCTTCCAAGAGCTGTATCAATGGATAGAGCAGCCACGTCTGGAGCCAGAGGTTGCAGGTTTGATCCCAGCCTTGGGATTGATGTGAATGTTGAATGATTTCACAAAAATAAATAAATAAATAAAAGAAATAAAAGAAATAAAATGTTTGCCAGCTGCAGACTTTACGCGCAAATACTTGCGCGATATTTTCCAGTTCTCCTTGAATAACTGCAGTAAACACATCTGTCTCATGTTGCTGTTTAATGCGCATGAAGTAAAATGTCTGGATCAACTTTCCACAGACCTGAGCATGTGCGTGGAGTGACCCACTGGCACCACATGCACAGGCTGAGGGCCCCACCCCTCAGCAGCAGCAGCAGCAGCAGCAGCAGCAGCAACAGTGGGGCATAATTGGGGAGTGTACTGTCTGCTGTCTCTCCGACCACAGGATAATTCTAACTCGGGCGCGCGCACACGTGCACGCGCATTCACAGCTGCGCCAGGAGTAGGAGTATGCGTGTGTAAGAGAGAGTGTGTGTGTGTGTGTGTGTGAGCTCAACAACAATTAAGGGGAGTGGAAATATCTAGGGGGAAGTTTCAGTCTCAGTCCATTCACTGTGGCTCGGGTCGGGACGTCGCTGCGCACGTGTCAGTGCGGTGCGCGACTTTGTAGCTGTGACGTGACTTTTTTCGGTTTGAAATCAAAGAGAGCGAGACGCAGCTGTGCGCGGCGCGGGCACGTGTTGACAAGAGCGCGCAGGTAAGAATAACAACAACAACAACAACAACAACAAGTCGTAAAGTCAATGAGACAGAGCTGTGTGAGGCAGTGTTGTGTTTTCAAATACAGTTTTATTAATATGTACTCGGTTACTGTTTGTTTTGAAGTATGTTTTTTTTTATTGAAGTACTTGTTCTATGTGTTAGACTTCAAATGAAAGTAAACTGTTCATCTGATGATTAACGTGTCTGTTAATGCAGCTTTGTCACTTGAGAGTTCAATTCATGTGACTTTTTTTTGCCTTTCTTTGTGGATATGTTGTCCTTATTTGCATAATACAAACACAATATATCTGAACTAACATTATTCATTCAATGTACTGACCACTTGAATGGCTGAATTGTGACTTTAATACTTTATAGTCAGGCATCCATATCGAATGTACGTCTCTACTGTAGAAGATATAGGGTAAGATGCATCATGTATATTATATGTTGCATATATTACTTTATAAGGTATCCTACATATCCTATACATATATATGTATATATATATATATATATATGTTTTTTGTGTGCGTGTGTCAATGTGCAGTATATGTGTATGTTGCTCATAGAGTATAAGATATGCAGTACATTAAAGGTATTCAGTCATAATCTATATCACATATGTGACATAGACAATACCAAACATATGCATGTCTCTCTATCACATATGTTGGCTGTATATCTGTAACGCAACGCACATAAAGTTTACCCCATATCCCGAACTTTGCCGCATGATGACAAAACCTTTTCTCGCTGAAGACAAAAAAGGGCCTCTGAAAAGATTTCTTGCCTGAGACCTCAGATCATTGTCTCAGCCCATGAGGGCCATCTAATCCCTTTTTATTCTCAAGAATCATCATTTTGGGTAATAATAAAGGCTGCGTGCTCACCGGAGAGCAGTAAAGTGTTGATTCACTCTGTGTGTGTGTGTAGGAGATGGATTAGAAGCTCCTTTAATGCACTTGGCTGCTCAGCCGTAGAACTAATGCATTCATACCCAGCGCAGTGCAGTGCAGTGTATATATTCTCTATTATACATGTGGAGTTGGTTGCGTATCATAACATCGTGGCATAATGGAGCATTGAGACAATATTTGAGCAGGGGGGCCCCTGAATGTCCTCAAATTGAATGTGACCAGGTGTAACGTAAAATATGCACTTTGCCGCTCGGTATTAAATATGTTATAGTGAACATGCTTCCTTTACATATGGACTTCATTGAATGCACTGAGTTCCTTTTGTTTGTAACAGTGTAGGAATGAAAACCAGTCATCTTACTGCGACGTGTGTATCTTTCCGTCTCTCTCGTTACATGGAGCGGCTTTGAAGGATTAAATCTATGGAGAAGTCGCTTGTTGTGAGACGACCTGTCAAAGAAAGGCACGGAGAGGGATGGATCGCAGCTCTGTGTGTGTGTGTGTGTGTGTGTGTGTGTGTGTGTGTGTGTGTGTGTATCGATTTCTGCCGCCGTGTTTCAGGCCTTGTTCGATGAGGTAAATAAATGATTCCCGCTCCGGGCCACAGAAAGACACGGCAGACAATCGAGTTGCGATTTTCTCTTTTCAAACACCGTCCGGTCGTCAGAGCCGGCGTCTGCGCGGCATATTAAACGACCGAGCGCTGTTTACACACAGGCAGCGGCAGGTTTACATGACACGGGGCCGTCTGCTGAGAGAGATCACCGTCTGCTAATGTTGCGCTTTGTAAAGTGACAATAACACACTTTGGGGATGAAACCGTATCCTAATCCCATCTCTGAGGGGACTCGGGGATTTTTGGCACGAGGGATCGTCAGGGGACTGAGATTGTGGATGTTTGGGCTTGGTTCTTCAAGCTTCATTCACAAACTTTCTCAGTGTGGAAAAGTGAACGTGAACAGGCTAAAAATAACATCTAAAGAAATGAGGACTTCACTTTGTAATGTGACTCAAACTTTTGCGCATATGATCGCAAGTACTGGCGGTAACTAGCTAGCTAGCCTTGATACAGTAGTAATGGTTCTTGCTGGATTTTCATCGGTTTGGTTCTTAAAGGTGCACTTGTTTCTTTTAATGCCATCAAGCGAACAAGCTATAACAAAATCTTAAGAAATCAGGACTAACGTGGTTGTCTATATTGGCCTGGGGTCGGTTATTATGCAAAGTGACTTGGACCACCTATCAAATGTGTGCTCCCATAATCCCAAGTACCCTTCCATATACTTGACTCGCTGGCTAGCCTTGATACAATAGCACTGGTTCATGCTGGGGTTGGGTCGGAGCTTACCACTCTCCAGGTTAGTTAGAAACTCGGAAGTTAACGCTAGTGCTGGTTCTGTTGGCTCTAGCATGGGCAGGTGTTGGGGGGCGGGGCCCAGGCAGCCAGAATCCGTTTATTGTCGCGCTCATGCTAGCTCTTGCCCCTGACGTCCCCTTTTTTTTTACGAGTGTGGTATTTCTATCAGCATTAATACCGAGCCGCATGTTGACTTTAATTCGCTCCTGTTCTGTTTGGCGTGCACGGACTGATCCAGCGCGACAGCTCAAATAAAATCAGCTGCCGGGTCGACACTCAGCTGTGTTTTGATTGGCTCATAAAGCACCTTTTTCCTGCGCTCTGCGACTGCGTCGTGCACTTTGCGCCGACGCTTTTTCCTGGATGCTGATAAAAAAACAAAAAACGTCCAACGTGAAAAAGGTGCATTCTCAAAACCACTGAAATGTTATTAAGGCACACTCCCGGCTGTGCCTGCGCTCTGGCACGACCTTATAAGGTCATGTCTCCGGGACTCTTCAGACGGCAGCTATAGGGCACCTTTGCTGCAGCGCATGTTCGTGTGTGGAGAGTCTACAAGCAGCTAGGTGCCAATGACTTGGAGACAGACGGACGGGCTGCTGTGGGCCGGCCCCTGCAGCTCTGTGGCCTTTTGTCTGTCGTGAATCATATTGAAGCTGGCGTGGAGATAACCACCCATGCAAAGCCCCCTCAGGATTGAGCAAGAACAATAGATCAACTTCCCGCAGTGGAGGAAGAGTGTTGCTGTAAGAGCTTTTGCATAGCACACATGGGTGTACCCTCGCGTCCTCAGGCCAGAGGGAAAAGAGTGTGAGCACTTACAACTGTCAGTCACTGTTTCCATGGCTTATTGCTCACATCTGCCTCAATCAGGACCGTGCGCACACACACACACACACACACACACACACACACACACACTCATGCACATGCACATACATGCAGAGCTGTTCTGCATGTGTAGAACTTCTTCTTGAAACCAATCCCCGTGTTCCTGTTTACAGCGTCGTCTTAGTTAAAGGTTAAGGGTTGGTTGCTCTCTTTGCTCTGTTTTTCCACGTCCAGTGTTTTTCCATCCTCACATATCCAGTGTCACTTCTTCTCACCCTTCCATTCACCCTGGGTGTGACTGTAGACTGGATCTGGCACCGTGTCCGATGCGTACGGGCTGATCTGAGGCCGCGCGGGGCTGGGTCGTCTTATCCCAACAAAGCTTAAACTGCGACATTACTATAAAGCCACTCTTCAACAAAGGCGGCATAAGCGATATTATGTGGTATTCGGTTGCCATACCAGTGGTATTCTCTTACGACTGTTTTGCAGATAACAGCTTAGGGAGGGACAGAATGTGGACAGACAGGACCTCAGGGCTGGAATTTTATCCATCTCCTTTGGGGCCTTTTTTTTTCTGCGCCCACTGAGACAAACTCTAGCTTTCTGAAACGGAAGGAATTCTCCTGGAATGTCCTCCCGTCTGGGCTTCACGTCGCTGACCTCACCGATTTCATGCGCACATATCCAACGCGTCATGTGAAATCGTTTCTGTTTAATGCGGTGTTGGTAATGTACGATTCCAAAACGGGGGCCCCTCGGTGAAGTCCTCCTTTTATGTGTGAGAGGCGGTGCATGGTCAAGTGTCAGGACTCCACGGTGAAGGGGGCATCCTGTAATCAGTGGGGTATCTGTTTATAGGATTTATTAGAGTGTAAACGGCCGCAGGAAACACAGGCTTTGCTAATGGGAGCGGGATCAAATGGTCCCTGTTCTGGTCCAAGGAGAGGTATTCGATATCCTTACCTAACATGTTGCCCCATATACGTGCATTCATTATTATTTGGGGTCATTTTCCACTTCAAAGTCCCAGGCACTGTGATTGGATGGTTGAATTCTGCATGTAAAGGGATATTCTGGCTGTTTATTTTCCATTCCCTTTGTTTTTCACGAATACATAATGTCCCCAAGAGATGATCATGCTGGGTACATCCACCCAGATGCAGTAAATGTTCTTGTTGACATTATGATTTTGTAAGCAAACGACTGCGAAATGAACCCATGTTGCAATAAAAGTCACCTCAAGGACTTTAAAGCATGTAGGGCGTTTGATCCCGTTTCAGAGTAACCACCACAAGGGATCACATGTTTCATATTTGTGTGTCTTGTGGCAGCGGTTACTACTCAACATGCCATAAAACACCAAATGTGTGTAAAGGGAAGATAGTTTTGACAAGAAACTGGACCATTCACATCAATATTTATGACATTTTATTGGCAGGGTTTTGGTCGTAGAGCTGACGCGGGGGTTTTAGTTTGTGTCAGATTGTGATACAATGTGTCCTTCCCCTTAAATACACAGCAGGGCTTTTAAGTGCCAATAAGACATAAAGAGCACAAAAATGGTGCTGTCTGGCTTTGAGCGATGTTGTGTTATGGCTTTACGGCCTTACATTCAAACGCAAGTCAGCACAAAAGAACAACTTTTAAAATGTAATGCTCCTTCTTCTATCTGCTTTATAGTCTGTGTTCAGTGAAAACACAAACGGCGGCGGCCCGATGGAAGTCATTGCGTTTTCCCCTCCGAGACGTGAAGTCACGCAGACTCACGGGAGAGTTCTCTCCAACGCGAGAAAAAAGAAATGATTGACTGTCGCCAAAAAAAACAAAACAAATGTCTTCGGAGCTAGAAACAATTACCTATATTGTTGTGCCAGGCCTGTGCCTGTGGTCTGGGGAATAAAGACAAATAGCTGTACTAATGCACTCTGTCCAGTGGAGATGGAGGGCTTTGATAATGGTGCACTCTACAGGGCACCTGGGTGTTGCTAAACGCTTCGCTGGGGGTGGTCCCAGTGTGAAAAGGCCCGTGGCCAGAGCGCTTTTTTTTTTTTCCACCATCTGCTCCTTCTTCCTGTCCACCGACAGCTTTGACAGACTGGGAGCCTTTTAGAGCCACTCAGGACAGGAGTTAGTGGCATTTAGTGATGAAGTTGTATGCTGCAGATGAATACCTTTTCCTTCCAAGCCAGTAGGGGGACCTGTTGTCGCCCTCAGTTGACAATAACTCAATAGGTGTTTAGTTTGTCGTTTTTGGGCCATTTAAAAACACAACGATGGCGCATGGTGGCCTCTATCCGCCTGTGGTCGGATATTATGCAAAGGGACTTAAACCTTCTGTGTACAGTGTGGAGCTTCGGCTAGCAAAGCTTGGGCTAGCACCAGTTGGCGAGTCCCGGCCTGGGCTAGAGTGCAGGGCTAGCCCTACGGTGGCTCCACGAGGAGCTACAGTCATCATTTGCGCTGACTAAGAGCTAGCATGCGCGCTAAAGACACCGCAGGAACTCAGGGCCGACGGTCTGGAAGCAAGTGCATGTCCGCATCCGAGTGAGGTCATGGCCTCAGGAGAGCTCGGCTTGAGTCACTTCACGTTATAGCCGACCTCTGGCTGATCGAGTCAACTGAGCGAGCCAAACCTTCACAGGCGTCGCAAAGTCAACATAAGAAATGGCGCCTCATAATGACAGGCAGCAATTTGTACAATTACACCATTTTATATCGTCGCTAAAAATTTAATTAACGCCACCTGTGTCTGGCGCGATGACCCGTTTTTTTTTATCTCGCGGCCGCCGCTCCACCCTCGTTTCATGGCCAATATCCACTGCGGCTGTTTGATGTGGAGGCCCCCCCACAGGAAACCCCCAGTTTGTTTGCAGAGGTGGCACTTGGTTGGGATGCTGTATTTTTGAACATTGGAGGCGCCCGCTCTAAATCTGTCACCATCGCCATCACGATTGTTTTCCATAACCCCCCCCCCCTCTCCCCTGCACCGCGTGCCGGCCCGTCCGTGCTGCCAAAGACAACAGGGACTCTCGCTGTGGTGCAGGAAACGGGGGGTGTGTTAGCTTAAACCCACATGGCACAAGCTGTCGCTCTCTCCTCCTCTTCCTCCTCACTCCCTCTCTCCATCCTCTATAATTCACTCTCGCTGCCTTGTCATCCACTCGTCGAGAAAACAGTGCGTTGGGCTCCTCTGTCAACACCAGAGCGTCCTCCTTTGTTGGGAGGGAGGCCGTTCCTCTCCGACGGTGCCAAAGGCCTGTGCCGCTGACAGACATGGGCGCTCAAGCGGCGAAGAGAGATACATGACTTACTTGAACGCCGGGTGAAATGGTGTCACCGGAGGATGAACCCCAGCGGCGGCACCGTCGCCATCACCGACCAAGCTCCCTCGCCTGTCTTTGGCGATGGCCTCTCCCTCCTCACACACACGGCTCTATATCTTGTATTTCTAACCCCGGAGGTGTGAAGGTGCCTCAATTTGTCATCTTTACATAAACAGCCAGTCTGTTTATCGGGGGTCTGATTCGCGCGCGGGGCTCTTGGACGGCTGCCACTCTGCGCCCCCCCAGGCGACGTAATCAAGCCAAGTTTTCAAACACCGCGCGACGAAACCCCGGCAGGAAAAATAAATGATGGGAACTGATATATGAAAAGAAACAAGTTTCAAAAAGCTGGCCAACATGCCAGTGTGCCGTCTTATCGGGCGCTACAGATCTCTGTGCGCGCAGAGTGACACGTTTAAAGGTGCAGTGTGAAAGATTTCTGTTCATTTTTGTCTCTTCTATCTATAGAAATAGAATAACAAAATGATTATATAGACATTTTTACAACTGTATAATCACCCCAACGTATGACTTTCTTTTTACATGAACCTGAAATTAGCCTTAAACATAGATCTGCATCAGGGCCGGGTCCACCCTCTGGGGCCTTCAAAGATTTTTTGAGCTTAAATGGCAACTGAGGGCTGCCACTGGTTCTCATGTGCGCATTAATGGGAAGGATGAGGTGATGGATACAACACGCAACTTCACCAGTAGACGTCACCAAATCGTACACACTGCACCTTTTAACTGCAGAGTTCAGATTCTGACCCTAAGGGTCATGGAGTTATCTCTCGTCTGTGTGTCCAAATGGACGACTCAGGCCTGACCTCAGTGTGTGTGTGTGTGTGTGTGTGTGTGTGTGTGTGTGTGTGTGTGTGTGTGTGTGTGTGTGTGTGTGTGTGTGAGGTTCTATTCATTCAAGTGGACAGTGTTTATGCCGTTGCGAGTCAAGTTGACGTGTGTTATTTGAGATGCAGGCTGACGGAGAGTAATGAGGGAGATGTAGCAATAAGGCCTAAGAGGGGGCGGAGACATTCTTTTGACACGTTCATTAATTTTGTCCCCTCTTTGTCTGGTTGATTATTAACACAGAAGTGGCACAAACACAGTTCAGGGAACAAGTTGATGTGATGTATGACTCTTTTGGGCGGGTTGCATGAGCCTACTACTGATGTGTAATTGTGTTCATTCCCACCTGATTAAGAGCAAATGACAAATAATCGCAAGTTAATCACGAGGTTGTTATAATGTCAAGTTCAGTGTCACAGTATCTTGAGTTCGGAGGCTTTTCTCTTTGAAAACACTCGATTCGAATCAATATTTAGCCATTGATTTAGCATCATTTGCCCGCCGGTGGTCTGAGGAACGTACAGAGTTGTGTAGAATAGGATTTAGTGACACCTAGTGGTGATGTTGCGTGTTGCTGATGACCAGACATCACCTCCTCCTCCTCCTTAAACCATATAAGAGAAGCTATTGTTGCCTTTAGTTGTTGTTCGATGTCAGAAATTAAAGGTGCAGTGTGCAAGATTTTGATGAAATGATCGATT
The DNA here is from genome assembly GCA_016785325.1 of Chascanopsetta lugubris. NCBI lineage: Eukaryota > Metazoa > Chordata > Actinopteri > Pleuronectiformes > Bothidae > Chascanopsetta > Chascanopsetta lugubris. The sequence goes on from JAFBJT010105763.1 coordinate 173,985, forward strand.
GGTAAACATGGGATGTAAAATAATTACTTTTCTCTTGTCATTAGTATTTTACAACCAACCGTCTTCATTAGCCTGGAATCAGCTCTAAACATCTACTTTGGGAGCAGGTCCTTTTTTCGGGGGCCACCGTGTTGCGCCGTTGTGTTTGTACAGGAGCCCGGAATGGTCCAAATAAATCATTTCTTTTGTGATAAATGAAGGCCACCGTACGTTATCCAACATGCGTGTAGCGAGAGGGATATTCAGCTGCAATACACAGCTTCACCACTTGACGTCACTCAGTCCCATACAGTCTACATGGAGGAGAATTGTAACGACAGAGTTAACACCAGTCGTTCCATCCACATCTTTCTGCTGCTTCAATGTCCCGGAACACAGCACAAAAATCTAAATTCCAAGTTATGCCACAATATTACGACATTGGCCGGATTCCTGTTCCTGCACATTGCTTACGTTCTCCTCGCCTGTTAGCGCCCGAAAGGCCAGCGACTCTTCCCATGACGGATCAATCATACAGTTCGCTCTTCACAGTCCGTGCCACATGCCTCCTCAAATGCGCTGTGAATATCCCGGACAGGGCATGGAACATTTTTTTCGCCGCGTATAAAAGAGGCTCTGACGGGGCCGTCCTCCCGCACTATGCCGCCATAGCGACGAGCATCATTAAGGCGCGGGAACAAATGAGTTATCCATGAGACGGTGAGGAGGGTGAGTGAATGAGGTCCGGTCGGGTGAGAGATGGGCAGAATGTGAGGGCTTTTGTTCTCCTGACCTTTGTTTTGGGCAAACAGATTTAAGGGCGACACAAAAGGTGAGTAAGGCAACAGCTGATGTGGGACGGGTAAAGAGAGTGAGGGGTGGGCGGCGGGGGGGGGGCATGCCTGCAGGGCTCCATGGTGAAGCAGCGTGTGCACATATCCTGCATGAAGTTGCATGAGGCTGCACACACACACACTCGCACATACACACACACACAGATGCACATTTATACTTCCATCTTATTGCAGGCACTTCTGAGTACAATG
>JAFBJT010105763.1:178987-204767 GCA_016785325.1 Chascanopsetta lugubris
TTTTCACGGTAGCCCACAGTGGAGATCCTAAACATCTTTGGAGTTTTAATGACAACAGTCGACCACAGGTTCTCCTGCATGTTCAGGAGGGTGAGGTGATGGATGCAACACGCAACTTCACCTCTGGGGGTCAGCCAATCTTACACACTTGCACCTTGAGGTGATTACAAATTCACGAAAATATCAGCATGTCATTGTTTTGTCACAAGTGACAAAAAAAATCTCACACACGTCACCTTTTTAAAAGTGCGATGAAATGGATGAACTGTCAGGACTCCCCCCCCCCCCCCCCCCCACCCCCCGACACCAGAAACAGTCCAGATATCAGCTCATGCAAACAAACGTGATTAAATTAAATCTCTCTCTCCATCGGCCTCCTTATCAAGATCCTGACATCCAACCCCGGCGCTGACGTCAGCCTGTGCTCCGTGAACAGAACATCCGACTCTGCATATTAACGGAGGGCCCGGGCCCGGGCTGTGATCATGCAGCATGAAGCCAGCGGCCTCATTTCAGCCAGCTTTAAACAGCAGCTACACTGATCAGCGTCAGAGTTACCTCTAATGAACACTCTGCTTATTCATGCCGAAGTTATGTGACTCTTGTCCCCCGGCCGCGTACGGCCGCCTCGTACAGCTTCATTACAGCCATGTGTCTTCTCCCGTTTCATGCTCTCGTCTCAGGGCGTCGGACGAAAGCAAAACTCTGACTTTATCCTTAGTTAGCTTGTTTATGATGGGGTCTAATTTAAGAGAGGAGTCTGGAGTTTTTATTTTGTATTTTTTGGGCATTCAGCCAGGTTGTTGATGTCTTAAACCGCCCCCAGGGGAGCTAATCAGGGGGCTGTTGACAGGACGGATGCCTCCTCTTTGGAGAAAGGTATCTAGTGCGGACTCTCTCCTATTGGTCAAAACCCACTAGTGGGGGGTGTCTCTACTGTGGGAACCAGTTTAATTGACATTCAGTCCCGTGTCAAATGACCCTGCACCTCAGCCACCGAGCTGATTTCATCCTCAGCGTCTCGTCCCACCTCGAACTCCCGCCCACTCTCTAACTGATGCACATTCCTCTGTCGGCTGTCAGCTTGTAAAAGATCCAAGTGATTTTTTTTTACAAGTTAAAGGCCCCGTTCAGTTAAAGATGCAGCCCTGGTAAGGTGAGGGAGATTCTCCTGATTCAAAGTAAAGTAGAGAGTGGTTACCATGGTAACAGAGTCAAAACTGAGCTCCGTGGTGTTGTTTTCCAATGGTTTTTCCGGCGATCGCTTACCAATGGTTCATCTGTTAAAAAATGAGATGATTACGGATTAACGGCAACACTGTAAAAACGGATCCTAATCATTTATATCACCATTTCAATTTGAACTGTAATCAAGCCATGTTTGATTACTACAATTGGAAAAAATCAATAAAAAAAAAAAGTCAGAATAAACCTTTATCACATAGCACAAGACCTAACAGGATTCATTCAGATAAACCATCAACTTTGGAAAAAAAAATATATATAAACAATATAAACAAAATATATAAAATAAGTGTAATCTAACCAGATATTATTCAGTTCCATACATGCAACAACACAGACTACCTGACCGGCAATGGAAAAGATATTGATTGAGTTCATCTGGTTCATAGAATCCCGTATGTACCTGCAGCTCATTCAGACGCGGAGGAGGCTCAAGCTGCCGCTACAACAAAGCGCACAGCTTCTATGGACTCATGGTGATTTGTGTTTATTGAGCAGATTAGCATTAGCCAAGGGCTAGCAGATCTAATCTCTGTGTGAGCTCTATGCTGCAGTTACTTGGTGTGTGTGTGTGTGTGTGTGTGTGTGTGTATGTGTGTGTAGGGGTGAAAGATATGAGCATGTTTGGTGGGGGGGTTCTCTGTGTGTGAGCCGCTGTATAGGAGGAGGTATTAGGGGCTATAAGCGGGATTGTGCGGTGCCGGGGGGTCAGAGATGTTCAAATATTGGAGGGTGGTAACCTCTTCAGTCCTTCACACCAAGAGGGTAATCACAATGTCAATCCCTTCAGAGTGACTCCCACAGGACACCCCCCCCCCCCCCCCCCCCTCCCCCCCCCCCCCCCCCCCCCCCCCCCCCCCCCCCCTCTTCTCCCCATCTCTCTCGCCCCCACAGGACCCCCCCCCCCCCACTGCCCCCCCCTCCTCCCTCCTCCCACCGCTGCTTTGAGCCAGTGTTGATTCAAGGCATGTTGCTACACTGGTGCAATGAACAGAGCCTGGTGATAGAGAAGATTTCCTCCGATCAAGGACGCGGTGCTGAGCTCAGAATATAGTTTGCAGCTCCCTGAAAAGTCGCTTAATGGACTTAAGTCAAAGAGCCGCTGATCCGAAGCGAAACACAGAGTATGGAACTTTTTAGACGAAGTAAGGAGGAGGTTTTACAAGAGTTTACAAAAGAAATCGTTGGTGTCTATGGAGTGGTTTTCTAGCTTTGTTGACCACTCAAAGCTGTTTACAGTACATTCACCCATTCACCCATTCACCCATTGTGCATCTATACACAGCGCAATGTATAGACACACACACGTGGGCTCTGTATCTTTCCCAAGGACACTTTCAGGTTACGAGGCATTATAATTACATGTTTGAGCAACAGCTGTTAATTCTACAATATCCAATAAAATCCGATTAAACTTGATCTGTAAAGAACTTTTTAAAACAAATACATTGGAACATGGTTGATTGGTGATTGAAGAGAAATAGGATGTTAAAAGGATTTTATAAACAAAACCCCCCACTAGAAACGACAGAACCTATATCTGTTATTTTATTATTTATACAAATATTCTATCAATTATATTTTTCCTTTTTATATACTGTAGAAATGTCTATAAAGGCACAGTATGTGTAGTATTTTTATTCATATTATTTCTGCATCTTTCTTTTGCCTCACTTGTGCAAACACATCAATTTGAATCACTCTTGTTGATTCTAGGACACCTAAGTTTCCCTTTGTAGATTAATTCAGATTCCTCTTCTTAAACGATGGTTGGGATGTACAACCAACGATCAAAAATCCAGTTGAAAAAATGTTATGGTAACATTAAAGAGACGTGTTATAGTATCATATAGGTCTTCATCTAGAAATGGGGGTGTATTTATTGTTTTAAGACATACCCATACCCCCATGAGCTGTCCCTCGCCCCAGAGATGCTGTGATGATTAATGGCGTTACCATGACACCGCCCTGATACAGGAATGCAGAGCTGAAATACTGTCTTGATGGAAGTCTTCTCTGTCACCACGTGGAACCAAGGTGTTGAACCTTAGAGGATTACGTAGCTTCAGATCCAGCCAAGACATGTTTTTTTTTTTTTGACACGTTTTGTTAAAAAAAAAAAAGGTAATCCAGTGCTTGTCTTTGGGATTTTAGAGCGCGGGGGGGGGGTAAGCTTGACAGAATAATCCGGTTACATTGACTTTCTTAAATATAGCATTTCAATGACAGATGTTTCTTTTTTTTTTACAACCCGCCCCCCCCCCCCCCCCCCCTTCTCTCTCTCTCTCTCTCTCTCTCCCTCTTTGGGTCAGATCTCCTCCACAGTGGCAGCGTATCCCTGTTCCTGGGCCCATCTGACGGCCTCCACTCCCACTCGCTGCTGCTGGACGAGGAGAGGGGTCGTCTCCTGCTGGGAGCCCGGGACCACGTCTATCTGCTCGACCCCGACAACCTGGCCCGAGCCCCCAGAAAGGTACGGAGTAAGAAGAGTGCCCCCGATAACGGAATGTGCCGATTATTTATGGAAGGGTTGGGGTAGACCGGGTCATATCCGGCCCACACCGTTGTTCAGTGTGGCACACAAACTGAGTCCAGTACGAGCTGCCCTGCTTCATACATGAAGCTAGAAAAAATGTGCCAAAACACGCTTTTATTTTGAAATGCTTCCGTTTCCTGTGTGGGGGATTTTGTCATGCTCGATGTTTACAAGTGAGGATGGAACCTGGTCAAGCCCGGCTCCGTCAAGTAGCCTCCGTTTACAGCGTCCGCCCCCCCCCACCTCTCGCTTTCTTAGCCTTCAAAATAAAAGTCCCATTTTAGAAAAAAAACCTCCATTCAATTCCAGTCCTGTTTGCTTTTGTATTTTCTATATTTTTGGTCACTGATTGGTTTTGTCTACGGTGTTTGGAGTAACTGCTACTGAAATTAAGATGATATAGATGAAACATAAGTAAATAGCCCATAAGATGTTTTCAGTCATTTCATCGAATGATATCAAAGGGCCATGATATAACAAAGATTATTTGGCCCCTAACAATCTGGCTTTCTTATGTGCCTCCACCCCCTCGGAAAAATAATTGCCCTCCCCTGGGTTACGAAGTCGATCTCTATACTGTTAGCGCTAAAAAATAAACAGCGTCTTTTTGTTTTCCTAGTGCTTCGGGGCCATTTGCTCCTCCGGTGGAGCGGTTGTTTAGGTAGACCTCCGAGTGTTTACAGGAGCTTTGAGAGTCCACACACCCTCTGGATGAGGGACGGTGCTGGATGAGGTTCAAGTTTGAACAGGAGATGGAGTGTCCCACCCCGTCCATCCCCCTTCCCCCGCCAGACATGCAAAATCCTGTTCGGAAATCACTTTCGACATGATAATAACCTCTGTTATCTTCCCTGAATGCTTCATTATTATGGAGACGGTCATTTGGCTTTAAGCTCATGACACTTATACCTGTCTTGCGATTAAGCGGGGCGATGTGCGGGATCGTTTTCCCCCCATTACCGCCTCTCGGAGCCGGAATGCTCTCAGCCGTATATTGTTTTAAAGACGATCTCGCCTTTCTGAAACTGTCTGTCTGCGGAGGTCAGGGTCATCATGTTTGAAGGTGCGCACACACACTCACACACATTTACGAAGCCGGCACGCTCGCACTTCCACCGTTATACAAACATCATTTGGACGGACGCCACATGTTAAAGTTTGTGGACGTGAGTGTGTGTTTACGCAGCTGAGGTTTGACGGCGGCGTGTTTATTTGATGGTTATCTATTTGTTATAACTCTTCGTCGGGCTCTCGCAGCGTTGCCTCCCCAGTAACCGATACCGATGGGAGATAAGCATCCGAGAGCCCCCAATTCTACCCAGGCCTTGGGGGACAAGCCCCCCTCGCGAGCCAATCTGACCCGGAGACACAAACTGGCTCGCTTATCAGTTAATGAGGTAGCATTCCTCGCAAAGAAGGAGCCCGGGGCACTGAAACTCACGGCACAATATTTTGCCCGTTAGCATCGCAGTTGTTTCGACCTGGATTTTTCCAGGGGATGGGTTTTAGGGCAATTTGCTTTCATGAGGGAACCTGGAAATCCTCCATTTATTTTCAAAGTCCACGGATCATTATCAGTGGCGACTGAGGAATTTTACAGCCAAACACTGTGTGCAAAAGGGTGTGAACCAAGCTGAGTCCAGAGCTGAGGGGAACAAATTGCAGTTCACAGGGTGGCCACTTGAGGCTGGCGCCAATAGCGAGTCAGTCCCCATAGACTCCCATGTTAAAATGGTCAACTTCAGAGGTGAAAGGTCAAACTACTTGGACATTTTTTCCAACTGCCTTATCTTTATTCTATTGAGATTTTAAATTGTGCACAATTTAAGGGGCGTGGCCTCTTGAGTGGCACCTGGGTCTGCCTGGCACATTCTACAGCATCCCGAGCCCACTCCCTTCTCTACCTGTGCCCATGTTTGGATGAACCAGGAAGTAGGAGAAGTTAGGCTTTGGCAAGATGGTAACGAGTGGACCGCCCACTACGAGTGACATCACTGACCTTTAAGAGTACACGGTGAACGATGTACAGCAGGTTGAATCTGTAGTAAGAGCTTGCTGATTGGTCGGTTTCTAGGCCAACATAGCTTCTTAACTTTCCTCCACACTCTTTCAATTCTATAATCGTTCCATACGCTGGGCTTCAGCACGGCGATAAGCCTCTATACATGCCGTGCGCCGCGCTCAGTCAAAACATCACCCCGTCACGCCGGCTTTCTGTTTGAATTCCCCGGCGGCATGCGGACGATTTGCGAAATCATGAGATGTGTTAATATATTTGCGCCCGTGTGTTTGCATGCGAACCCGAGCTCAGCCGGACCGCCAACAAGTTCGGCGATAGCTCCCCTTGGTGGGATTTAGACGAGGTAACGCTTAAAGCGCATAAGCCTGTTATAACACATGTGTGAGCACGGCGGGGTGTACGGAGGGGACACTGGATCACATACGTTCGACACCGTCTCGCGCCAGCACCGAGGGGTGTGGCGCGTTGTGTAAGTGAGGTCAGTTGGACCCTGAAGCACCAGAATGGGGCAGAGGGAGGAAGATGTGGTGCATGAAATGTTACAGAACAGGAACAATACAGGGAAACAACAATGTTGGAACATTGGAGGTTTAAGTGGCCCGTTGAATTTGATGTACAATGATGGCAAATGTAAACAATGGCCTGATATGCTGACGCGGGAATGTATTCTGTTTTCAGAGCCTATGAGGGTTTTGGCTGCTGTAACTAAACCTCATCATTTCAAGGTTTTTTTATTTATTTATTTTTTTACGTTGAAAATAATCTTAACAGTAAGAAGTGAATGGATTAAACCAGGGGTGTCAAACATAAGGCCCGCGGGCCAGAACTGGCCCACCAGAGGATGCAATCTGGTTGGTTGTATTCACAATAGACATTCTCATTTACTCTTTGCATTAAAACAGATCGAAAGATTTGGAGTTGTCATTGTTCATAGGTCACTATGCTATGCTAATGTTAGCAAGACGCTAAGTGCAGCGTTAGAGACCAGTAATAGCTGAAGAGCAAAAGCAAAAATAACGATTTTTGAAAAGCATCAATGTGAAAACAATTTTTTTTTTTACATCTAAAGACTGATCCAAATGATGACATCAAATGCTAAATAACGAAATGTAAAATGCTATTTTCTCCCCCCTCCGCCTTCAGATCCACTGGCCTGCCTCTCGCGACAGAGTTGAAATGTGCAAACTGGCGGGAAAAAATGCAAATGTAAGTATAACCTCTAAGTCCCGCATAACACTATTTCCAGCCGTCAGAGACGTGGAATGTACTGTGCACCTTCAACAAAACTTTCAGTCACTCTCTCTCTCTCTCTCTCTCTCTCTCTCTCTCTCTGCCGGACTCATCCAGTCGGAGTGTGCCAACTTTATCAGGGTGCTGCACAACTACAACCTCACTCACATCTACGCCTGCGGGACCGGAGCCTTTCACCCGAGCTGTGCTTTCGTGGAAGTGTCCGGGCGCAGAGAGGTAAAGTAACTGAGTGAGTGTGAGGTTTTGCAGGAGTCGGTGTGCGGGTGGAGATTTCCCTCCGCGTGACGTTGCCGTCTTTGTGCCGCCAGGACGGTGTGTTTCAGCTGCTGTCGAGCTCGGTGGAGTCTGGCAGGTTGAAGTGTCCTTTTGATCCGCTGCAGCCGTTCACCTCCGTCCTCACAGGTGAGACGACGAGCCGCCGCCGCCGCCGCCGCCGCCGCTACACTATAATGAATCCCGGCCTTATCTCCGGCGCAGCAGAGTCGTATTTCGACTCGGCGTATAAATGATATTTCCCCTCACGTCTCGGCTCCAGACGCTGGGGTACATTTGTATTCATGTTTCCCAGCGTTTCCTCCACATTCGTTCGGTCGGGGGAAAGAAGCGGCGGCGTTACTTGGCAGACGCTTGTAAACAACATGTGTTTTTCAACCTTTCATGTTAATTCTCGGATTTTGTGTTTTTGTTAGATCCTGGCCGATTTATTGTTTAGCTAATAAAGATAGTAAAAGGCTTTCGTGGACATATCGGTATGTGCACTTGTTTTTGCCAATAAAGAGTTGCAGTATTTAAACTTAAATTGTAGAATACAAATTGCACAATATACCACAGTCCTGTGAGCTTCATTTCAGATTTATGGGCTCACAACAACTCCAAATAAAATTAGATTAATGACTTTTTCAATGCACGAGGTCATGGGTTCAGTCCCCACCCTCTTCCCTCCACCCTCACATGGATGTTGCCTCATATAAAAGCCTCCATGGAACTAAATTGTAGAATATTGCTCGGATTGTGCTTTCATATTAACTTTATTTACTTGCAACCAAATTTTTAAAGGTACAATGTGTAGGATTTGCATGTTACAGCCGACTACCTCTCACCTACCCCTTCCATTCCAAGATAACAGAACCTATGGTTGCCCTTAGGTATCTTTAAAACTCAAAAGGTATTACGTTTGTCCATTGAGGGCTCCTGTACCAATATGGTAGTGCAACGTGGCGGCCTTAATTTGCACACTCATCACAATATTCTTCTGCGAATAGAAATGGAATCGAATGTTGCACTGACACCTCTGTTTTCGACTCCAGATCAGTACCTGTACGCCGGCACATCCTCAGACTTCCTGGGCAAAGACACGACCTTCACGCGCTCCCTGGGCCCCCCACCTGACCAGCACTACATCCGCACCGACATCTCCGAGGACTACTGGATCAATGGTGCGCCACACACACACACACGCACACACACACACACACACACACACACACCACCCACATCGCCACTCAAAACCTGTTATTGCTTTTCCTTGCAAACTTGCAGCCTCTCCTGCGCTGACACAAAGGGCCGCTCTGTGTCTGTCAGGATGGGTTATTGGCATTCCAGCTGAGAGGAGACAACGCACGTATTCATTTTAGCTTTATATGGATGCCATAGCTGCAGGGGGGGGGGTTGGGGGGGGACCACACCTACAGGGGAATTTACAGTGTGTGGCCACAAAGTTCACGGTCCTCGTCACACGATGCCACACACACACACACACACACACACACACAGAGGGAAGCACACGGGCATGCACAGGAGGATCTGTGTGTGTGTGTGTGTGTGTGTGTGTGTGTGTGTGTGTGGGAAGCACACGGGCATGCACAGGAGGATCTGTGTGTGTGAGTGTGTGTGTGTGTGTGTGTGTGTGTGTGTGTGTGTGTGTAAACCCTTACACATGGGCTCAACATTTCACAACCACACAGTCAGAGATGTTTGGAGTAATTACATCTCTCTCTCTCTCTGTCTCTCTCTGTCTCTCTCTTGCTCGCTCGCTCGCTCACTCACTGTGTGTATTGTATACAGTGAGACTGGCGGCGAAACGAGCTCATCATTTGTTTTTCTCTGTCTCCGCCTGTGGAACATCTTTCCAGCGCAGCAGGACTGACAATGACCTTCTGTCGAGCGCGTTCACAATCGCACATTAAGCTGCTGCTGCTGCTGCTGCTGCTGCTGCTGCTGCTGCTGCTGCTGCTGTTGCTGCTTCAGTGGGGGAATCGCCCCCTGGTGTCTGGCTGCGCTTCCAGGGGTTGAGCTAATGTTGATGTAATGTCCCTGCAACACTTTGGACCAGTTCCTCCCCCTGAATCAGGACATGATGTCAACATGTTGCTGTCTCCTCCACATGCACTCTGTCATCATTTCCTTTATCTTTCACAGCTGAGCGGACCCCCTGGTTCTAAAACTACATTTCAGCGCACGATCATGCAATAATTATCCGTGATCATATTTAGAACTTGTTGATTTATGTTATTATTGGGGTTAAACTTCAATTATAATCCCTGGAGACCAAAGGAGAGTTTTAAGTTCCTCTTGCTTTATTGCTTATCTGCCATTGCAACTGGAAGGTTCAATACCCGTATTGTCCACTGGGCCTAAGTGAAACCCATTATGCCCCTTTGCCAACAATGTGTGCATGAAAGAGACAGAGTGGGTGAAAAGTACCACGTAGAGAATGGACCTTTAAGCGTGTCATAGCCAATAATGTCATGTGATTGCTCAATACGTGAACACTCTGCTTACCCTAGTGGCCAAACTAGGCATTAGCTTTTTTCAAAATGTATTGAGCTGTTTTCATTGTGGTTATTTCATATAGGGTTCTGAATAGCAGTCTTTCTATTCTGGTCCATTCTGTTCTGTTCTGTACGGTTCAAATCAGTGTCGTCATGTGATCAGAGGACGCGTTAGCGCCTGGGTGTTCTCTCTTTACAACACTGCTGCTGGAAATCAGTTGTGTAAACAGAGCTGCTTTTAAAGTTAAACCTAAATAATCTGGCGATCAGTTTATTAGTCCGTGTCGCTGAAACAGCCCGAGGATTAATGAGCAGCAGCGGATTCGGTTCAGTAAATAGAGGCCGCGGTAAATCACAGCCTCCTCTGCAGACGTCAGACTGTAAATAAACACGAGCTGAGTGTTAATGCCACTGTCATGACGGTGCGGTGTGGCAAAGCCATTATCTGACCTCTCTCTCTCTCTCTCTCTCTCTCTCTCTCTCTCTCTCTCTCTCTTCCTGCTTCCTTGTCTGTAGAGGCCCGGTTTATCGCCGCCCATCCCATCGCCGACACCTACAACCTGGACGACGACAAGATCTACTTCTTCTTCCGCGAGGTGTCGTGGGAGGGCAACGACAAGAGCATCCTGACCCGAGTGGCTCGCGTGTGCAAGGTGAGGTATTGCACGAGGGGAGGTGAGGAAAGGTGGAGGCAGAGAGGAGGCGGGGGTGGAGGCAGAGAGGAGGCGGGGGTGGAGGCAGAGAGGAGGCGGGGGGGGGGGAGGCAGAGAGGAGGCGGGGGTGGAGGCAGAGGGAAAAGTCCCGATCGGATGACTGGCAACAGAATGCAGGGCCCTCTCACTCTGGCTCTGTGGGTGGCAGGCAGAACTCCTGCATTGATAAGGATCTTTGTTTCGGCGGCTGCACGGGTTGAATTTTCTATGACGGTGATTCTCAACCGGTGGCTCGTGGCCCCAAAGTGGGTCACGGACCCATTTTCAGTGGGCCATTTGACTGGGAAGAAACTAAATCCTGTGCTTTTATTTTGAAGAGGATTTCGGATTGGTCAAATGGAGTGCTATATATGCACACTCCTCAACAGTTGAGCAGATGCACTTTTGGGCTTTGGATTAAAATGCAGGTGGTTAAGCGTACGAGGGAATATTTCCCTCTCTACCATCCAACCCACCTGCTGGTCATTTTCAAAGTTGAACCAAATGGTTCCGAAGCCGGACCCGTTAAGAACCGCTGCTCTATGACAAGAGAACGTATAACCATGATTGTCATTATTTTAGCTTTTCAGAATAAAAGTCGATTTTTTTTTTGGATCACATGAAATGAGGGAAAAGTCCGGATCGGACGACTCGTAACAGAAAGCAGGGCCCTCTCACTCTCGCTCTGCGGGTGGCAGGCAGAACTCCTGCACTGATCTGATTGGATAAGGATCGTTGCGTCAGCTGCTGCAGACGGACGTGTTTATGTCCCCGGCTGCAGGTCGCGCTGATAAATTCTTCCTTTGTGCTCGTCTGAAAGGAGTCGTCGGCCGCTGCAGTCAGAGGCGGTAACTCATGTTTTTAACCCCTCGGTGTTGAGATCGACCCTGGCATCGATTCACTTTAAAGATCCCTGCATCAGATTTAACTACATCTACTCAGTCATTTCACGTGGTATCGTTCTTCTTGCTTCAAAGTTCTCTTCAAAATAAAAGCACCTTGCTCTGTACAAAGCTTGAAAAAGAGGCTTTTATTTTGAAAGCTAGTGTACATGATTCTTGAGAAAAAAATGACAGCAGCACAGAAAACCATATAATCCATGCATGCAGAGAGTAATGAGGCGAATGAGGTCTAATTTGTACGACTCTAAAAACTTTATTGCAGATAAACCAGGTAGGATTGACACGATAATGAATTCCCAGATGGACATAATGGATTCACAGAAGCTACGTTTACGTCAAAAGCCTCGGTGATCGATTACGACTCAACACAGATCTGATTTTATGGGTCACGTCCAAAAGTACTTATGTGCGCCATCGGTTTTAGCGGCTACTGCTAGCATCGCTGCTAGGCTGCTCATTATTGGATGTGAATTTGATTTGGGACCACATGCTCACAGGGTACCCATTTGAAAATCAATTTCCGTGTCCACAACAACACGGTCAAAGTCTGGACGGCCGCAGCACCGCTGACCGGATTCACGTGCGCGGGCTCTGCACTCGTCCCGTAGCGCGAGGCCAGTCGTCGTGAGACGCGGCACTCGTCCGTTTGCATTGGGAGCTCTGTCGCGACATTCTCTTCAAAAAGATCCCGGCTGCATTTATGACTTAGGAGTAAGCTGTAAGTCAGACTGGGAGGAGATTCCTCTGCATTACAGCCCTTCTCTTTTCCCTCCCTCTCTCTCTCGGGGGGGATCCCTCTCTTTACCTCCTCTTTCATTATTATCGTTAAGTGCGTTTATTCTTTCCCGCTCATGTAAAAAGGGGCACTTCACTTCTCCGATCCTCTTTGAAGATTATCACCATTGTCAAATCCTCATTAAGTGCTTACGTGGCTTTTGGTGGAGTCTTTTAGACAAAAGTGGACGGTCTCCTCTGCAGAGCTGAGTGCAGCTTTAATGGTGGAGGCTCCGCTGCGTTTTCAAAGAGGTGCACTTGAACGCTCTTATCTTAGCTCGGCTACTTAAAACATCAGTGGCGCGTTTGAATCTGCATCATTAATCAGATCCCTCTTGATTTCAGAGCGTTTCATGTCATTCTTTTCTTTTTATACTCCCCCCTTCTTTTTTTCTTTTCAATCGCTCCCTGACCGTCGTTACACTAACGAACGCGTCTCCAACGTTTATTTTGCTAATCAGCGCCGGAGATCGGCTCCTATTTCCCCGTGCGTGAGTCCGTCAGACTGTTTTTGAAGTGCACTGTGTATGTTCCTGATTGCACTTGTCGTCCAGCCGTGCTGGACAGCTGCAGCGTGCGGTCTGGTTATTCTTTCCTCTGTGCGTGGTTTCAGAATGACGTGGGTGGGCTGAGGAGTCTGACCAACAAGTGGACCACCTTCCTCAAGGCCAGACTGGTGTGTTCCATCCCCGGGCCGGACGGAGTGGACACGCACTTCAATGAGCTCCGTAAGTCGCCGAAGCAATGAACTGGGTTGTGTTCTCCATGACGGTGATCCTCCACTGGTGGCTCGCCACCCAAAACTGGGTCAGTGTCGAAAACGAAAATAGAATTTTCTTATGACAATAAATCCTCCCCTCTCTTTCCCTTCAGAGGATATTTTCCTGCTCCCGACCAGAGATGAGAAAAACCCCATAGTGTACGCAGTCTTCACCACCTCCAGGTGAGTTCAGCCGCCAGGGAGTCACATGTGGATGTAAACATGACGTTCCAATGCGACCTGGAGACTCCCTCCCATTTGCATCTATTATATTACCCCTCGTCCTCTCTCCTCCCAGCTCCATTTTCCGAGGCTCTGCAGTGTGCGTGTACAGCATGGCCGACATCAGAGCCGCGTTTAATGGACCATATGCTCACAAGGAGGGTCCTGACCACCGATGGGTAGAATACGAGGGGAGGATCCCATACCCACGCCCTGGAACAGTGAGTCACCCTCTGACGACCACAGGAAACTTTCTCCGTTGCTCCCTCCAAGTTGTTTCGGCTCACGTAGTTGATAGACAGTGAAATAATTAGCTTCCTTTTTAATAAAAAAAATGAAACACATGACATCATTTTAATTGTAGTGGGTTGGGTGTAAAATACATGCACAAAATATAAGGGAGCAGGAGTTTTTCCTCGTGCAGTTTTTTATTCTGCCACTAGAGGGAGACATGTCATTGTAAATCAGGGGAGGCAGCTGGTCAGGCTCTTACTCAAAGACAAGAGAATGTGAGAGAGAGAGGGAGGAAGACGTGAAATTAGAAGAGTGACCCTCTGATCGTTCTACTTTTCAGTGTCCGAGCAAAACGTATGACCCGAGGATCAAGACCACCAAAGACTTCCCTGATGAGGTCATCAGTTTCATCCGGTTCCATCCGCTGATGTATCGCTCCGTTTACCCTTTGACCGGACGACCTGTGTTCACTCGAGTCCGAGTCGATTACACCCTGACTAAGATTGTGGTGGACAGAGTCTCAGCGGAGGATGGACACTATGAGGTCATGTTCCTTGGAACAGGTCAGACACACAAACACACAATAAAAAAAGATTACCATATTTTTTAGTAGAGCATTTATTTATTTATTTTCATTATGTAGTATTTTTTAAGGTTATCGTATTTTGTCATAAATTCTTACATTTCCTCATATCCCCTAAGTTTTTCTCTTGCATTTCCATATTTCACCAGCAGAGGGCGCCACGTGACAAGGTTGCCAATTTGTCCTTAGACTCATAGGGCTAAGATGTTGCCCTGATGCTTTTAATTATTGAAGAAACAACACGTTTAAATGTTGCTTTTGGCTTTGGAATCTCACTTTGCATTATATTATATTTCACAAAACAACAAAATACAAGTAATGGTTCGGAATGCAGCCTTTTATTTGAGCGTAGAGACTAACACTCCTCTCTAACAGATGTGGGCTCGGTGCTGAAGGTGGTGAGCATCACTCAGGACAACTGGTCGACAGAGGAGGTCGTACTCGAAGAACTTCAAGTCTTCCAGGTTTTCTCAACAACACGTTAACAGACACATCCAAACATTCTGCAGAGGTGTGTGTATTTCAGAGGTTTTAACATTTGTTTATGTTTTTCTGATTGCAGGTTCCCACTCCTATCCTCAGTATGAGGATGTCCTCTAAGCAGGTTCGGACTCTCATACCTTTTTGTTTTTTTTGGTCATGTGCCTTTACTGTGCTCCGTCACGTGCTCGTCGACATACAGTGGTTAATCCCCAAAACATCCTTGTTTAACTTTCCCTCCCTCTCCCTCTGGTTCTTCCTCCTCATTATCCAAGGGTCAGACGTGTCACTAGACGCTTCAACCTCAATCAAAGCCTTCATTAATCTCCAGCAGCGCTTAACCCGTGTGTGTGTGTGTGTGTGTGTGTGTGTGTGTGTGTGTGTGTGTGTGTGTGTGTGTGTGTGTGTGTGTGTGTGTGTGTGTGTGTTTTCGGTGTGTGCTGTGTGAAAGTTTTGTTTTGAAGTCTCTTGAACTTCCTGTAGAGATCTTAGGTCTGTGTTGTTGCTTGAAATCTTTTTGTTATTGTGTTTTGACAAAATCTTCGGTCGTTCATGAGCTCGATTTCCCCGTGAGAAAACGTCCCTGAATAACGAAAACATCTATGAACACAAAGGCTTTGTCCACATAAGAGGACAAATATTTCTTTACAACAATTTTCCATTTCAAAAGATTTAGCATTTGACAATGCTGTGGTACATATGCCAGACCAGTAGGTGGCAGTGTAACTCTTCAATCACCTACTGTACCCGTCAGCTTTCTTGCTGAATGACTAAAGTTTTTTGTGAAGTTGTCTTCATCTTTGTTTGTCTTTACCATCCGCTAATAGAACTTTGATGTTGTTGTTGTTGCTGTTTTTTTTTTTTTACTATGTTACCATAGCAACAGTTGTACGTGGGGTCCAGCGAGGGCCTCGCACAGGTGTCCCTCAGCAGATGCCACCTGTACGGTCAGGCCTGTGCCGAATGCTGCCTGGCGCGAGATCCCTACTGTGCCTGGGACGGACACACGTGTTCCCGATACATCCCCGCGTCCAAAAGGTATACTGAAATACATCACTTCTTACATCTATAATTATGGGATGCAGAGACATGATTATGATCATTCTGGTAGCCAACGTACTTGTGCTTAAAAATACTGTGAAAATAACAACGTATTGATGTAGTTGACTCACTCTGTTAGATATACGAGTCTGGCTATTTAATGTTATGAAGAATTTTCCATATATGGCTTCATAGGATTTGTGGGAATAAACTTATATGTAAAAATGCTTTTCTATAAACTGCTTCAAACTGACCCTTTGTCGCCCTACTTCTGTGTGTGTGTGCGTGTGTGTGTGTGTGTGCGTGTGTGTGCACGAGCGCATGTGTGCGTCTTTTTCTGGGGCTGTCGGGTTGTTGCAGCTTGTTGATGTCTTCTATTTTGGTTCTCTTCACCTCTTCAGCACTTTTTGCCAGATGGAGTCTTTTTTAGTCTTTAACTAGCGGCAGTGGATCTGGACTCACGCTGCAGCCACGAAGATAGACTTTAAACCGCACGTTTAAAGAAAAATGATCCAAATAAAAATCCCAGCGAGTCGGCAGTAATCGGGGGTCATCTTAAATCCAGACTAACGAGCTGTCAATACTTTATTTCTGAGGTTGCGTTGTGAGTATTTGCAGCGCATGTGTTGTCAGATTGATTCATTAGCCTGGGTTTTGTGCATCGGCCTGTGTTTTCTTGAGTTTCACTGCGATCGGCCACCAGATAAATCAGGTCTTAAGTGGTTGTGAAAATGTTTTAACACAGTTAAAGAGACAAATTCTACACAAACGTCATGGTAACGACAACCCTGCTGTTTTTTCCAAGACTTGCAAATATACAATTAAAATATAGATGCTTATGCTTGCACTCTGACTAGCTCTGCTGGCTAACCGTACCCACCGCAGGTCTAACCATAAATGACCGCTTTTAAAAAAAAAATTCTGTCACGCGCCTTTAAACTGAATCTGATGTTTCCATTTGCCCGTGTGTTCTTTCTGCAGACGAGCGAGGAGACAGGACATCAAGCATGGAGACCCTGCCAGTCAGTGCTGGGACACAGAAGACAGTATGTGGCCTGTCCCTCCTTCAAAAGTCCATCTTTGTATTCTTTTGTCAACAGAGCAAATAAATCACGCAACGTCCCTTTAATCCCGACCAGCGCAATGGCCCTCGGATCATTAACGGTACTGTTTGCTTTAGGCCTTGGTGGAGGACAGGTGGAGGAGAAGCTTCTCTTCGGGGTGCAGAGCAACTCCACATTCCTCGAGTGTATCCCCAAGTCCCAGCAGGCCCAGATCCGCTGGTTCGTCCAGAGACCTGGATCTGAACGTAGGGAGGAGGTGAGCGAGTGCATTGAATACATACACACACACACACACACACACACACACAAACACACACACACACACCATTGTCATGCTCCCTATGCCTTGTTGTTGTTTTTTCCACTTTATCGTACCTCAGGGTCACATTTTTGTCATAACCGGTCGAAAAGCAAGAAAGTTTCTAGCATAAGCTCTTCAAAGCTCCGAACCCATTCACCACTGTTTGTGTCACAAATCACTCGGCTGCCGGTCCGGCTCATCTCGGGGAAGATAAAAAACCACGCTCGTGGATCGTGATGATACCAACTCACGGCTTATGCGGCAGGGTGGAATACCCCGGCGTCACATGCGCCGTGGAATTACAGCTAATCAGGGAGTGGCACTGGGCCCGGCTGGTTCCTAGAATCGGGTCATTATTGTTGTTTACGAGCGACGAGGGCTTTTAGAAATGTTCTCGGTTTCTGTGAAGAGCGGGGAATGACTGAAAGCAGACGCGTCCGAGGAGGCGGGACTTCAGCAATTTGCTTTGACAAATGGAGAAACCGAAAGAAGTCAGACGAGAATTGCATCTTAAGCTGTTGTGCACCTTGTTACTGTCACTCTCACGCAGAGGCTCAGCTAGCTAAAGCCTGTTTGCCACCACAGTAGAGACTCTTGTTTTGTTTTTTTAATGATTCATCAGAAAACCACAGTAATAGGAACAGATCTTGCACGATCCCAACCATTGGCCGAACCACGTCCTCTCAGTGGAAGCCCTTATGTTGCACCGTGTTTGTACAGTGGCCCAGAATGGACAAAGGAATCATCCTTTTTGAGTTCGAATGAGAACTGAAGGTTACCGTCGGTTCTCTCACGCGCTTGGAAGGCAAGGGAGAGGTCAGAGGTGTTCAGCTGCAACGTGCAAACGCACCACTAGGTGACGCTTAATCCCACCAACCACACCCTATAGTGCCAATCTGAATCTGGTGGTCTTTGTTCTACCGGCTGCCCTTTGTGAAACGTCCGGGGCGACAGGACGATGTGCAGAGAGACACGGACGGCGGGATGATGTGTTTATGTTGAAGGTGCGGAAAGGAACTCGTTGACGATGACACGCGTCTCCTGAAGACGACAACACGACACCTGCTTACTCAGCACCTGGGTGCCCTTCCCTCCTCTGTCCAAACACACTGTCCTTCCTGCAGCCATTGTCCCAATCACCACTCAGGCCCTTCACTCCCCATCACTCTCTCTCTCTCTCTCTCTCCCTCCCTCTCTACTTCCCACTGTTCTTATTTACTCCCACAAACGGTCGCCTGTCCTGGCTCTCGGGTGAATGTAAACACACTGACAGGTGCAGGGGCCACTAAAGACCCATGTGTTCTTTTATGGGCCGACGCAGCAGAAAGCCCGGTGTTTTTAAGTTCTGTTGCCGCGTGGATATACTGTGTGTGCGCGTGTATGTGTTTCTTTATGATCCCCTGCAGCGGGAATCATAACAGGGCGCTCCCTAGGGGCGGCCATGTGTTGTCGGGGTAATGAAGGACGATGGGGGTGTTTTCTGTGTTTGTGTGCGTAGGCATGCGATGCAATGTGACCTATTGTACCCAAGACAAAGTGATGAGGGAGAGAACGCAGGGGGTCCACCTCCGGCCAGACTGTCTGAAACAGGATGGAGGGAATTAAGGTTAAAGGTGTAGTACGCAAGATTTGGGGGGTTGGCGTTGGCCAAAACACTCTCAGAAAAGCAGCACTTTACTTTTTTTGGGGTGGGAAATCCTGCACACTACACCTTTTACAGTGTACTGATGTTAATAACAGCCCTGAAGCTTCAAGTGCTCATTAATCCGTGGGTGACTCTGCATCTGCACCACCTGTGTTTGTTGGCAGCCTCATACCACTGATGTTTTGAGTCATCGTGTGTTCACCAGAAACTAATTGAGACTGAGGTGAAGCAGAAACCTTTGTTGGAGTTTGTCATCGCGGTGCGTAACATCGGCTTAATGACACGAAGCTCAAAAAGCCCAGATGGTCATTGTGATTCGAGGGGGAAAATATTTAAACAAACAAAGGCAGTTTTATGTATTTTGAAACAGATTTTGCCTCGAATGGATGAAGAATTAAATGTGTAAACATTCTGCAGACTGGAAACATCCCAGATGTTCGATTTCCAAAACAGAACTACAAAAACAAATGGAAAACAGTAATGAAATATATCTTACATTTGGAAACTAATTCAGCATTTTATGAGCGGATGAAAAATACAAATGAGCCAGCTGTGATTATACTTGTAAGTCTCAAATGTACAAGTCCTTGTCTTTGGTGCAAGGTCACTGTGACCTCATGGAGCACATAGGTAGCCTTGTGAACAGGATATCTTCAGAATACAATGAGGGAACCTTTTCAAACTTAGCACAAACATTCACTTAGATGCTTGGGTGGACTGATGAAATCTTCATGACCAAAGGTCAATGTTGAGGTCGTGTCACATGGTTGTGAAAGTGATACATTTCATTGCCCTGGGTGCTAACGTTTGCTTATTCTACTCTCTCTTCTGTCTTCTACTGCGAGGACCTGCGACGGATGTTGATATAAAAGGCCCGTTAGCATAGTGAAGTCTATGAAGTTGGACTAAATCTCAAACATTGGACCTTAAAGCTGGATTTGTTATTTATTTTTTAATATTATATAAATATATTTCCTATTTTTTTTCTTTGAGCATCTGTCCCTCACAGTCATTTGAACCCATCACTACGCATCGCCTCCTCCTGTCCGTCATCCCGTCGCCTCTCCTCACCTCCTTCCTTCCTTCCTTCTCTCTCTCTTATTTGCTCACACTCTTCCACTTCTCCTCCCCGCTGCCTATTCCCTTAAATGTCTCTCTCTCTCTCCGCACGGCTCCTGATGCCTTTTGAAAAAAGCGGCGTCCTCGTCCGCCAGCTGCTCGCAGCACCTGCAGCTTAGTCAAATACAAATCTCCCCGCTCACACACTCCTCCTCCTCTTATCCCCTTGTAATAAAGCTAAAGCAGCTAATAAAGACATGAGCTGGAGGAGATTTCTGTGTCTCTCGCTCACAGCATGTGTGTTTGTTCCTGTTTGTGTGTGACCTCACCTCCTGGGGCCTGGAATGTCGGGCCATTACAAAAATGAGTAATAAGAAAAACATGTGCGTGTTGCTGATGTACTGACTCATAATGGAGTTTTGGTTTTAGTTGCACTTTTTCCAAATTGTAAACTAGCTTTGTGTGGCTTTGTACAGAGATGTTGTCTATGTAAAGAACCATTAGTAGGTGCAGATTATTTTGTGAAGTTTTTTTTTACCTGTTAATATAAATGGGAACAATTTCACCTTAAATGACCCTGACCCTTTAATGAGATGCCCCCACACCCGCAGACACTCTGGGATGTTTGGCATTGCTGTTTAGTCACAGATGCCCCAATTTGGGATGACCCGGTTCAAGTAGCTTCACACAAGTCAACACTAAATCACATGGTGTAAGATTTTTTTTTTTTTGTGACACGTCTCAAAGATACTTTTCGAACTTTTACACTTTTTGCATTTTCCGTTTTCTTTTGGCAAACGAGAACGTGACGAGACACAAACCACAAAGTCTAATGTGAGTCTAAGGACTGTGGTTCTACTTTTACCTGGGAAACACATCATCAGTGTCAGACCTGAAAACCACACACACACACACACACACACACACACACACACACACACACACACACACAGACACACACACACACACACACACACACACACACACACCTCGGCCTCTTTCTGTTCAGTTACACCTCGAGGTGGTTGGAGCAAGGCTGTGTGAAGTATGGATGCTTTTGAAGCATCCACACACACAGGGACAGACACACACACACACACACACACACACACACACACACACACACACACACACTCTCTCTCTCATGCTCTGCGACTGTCTTTTGAACACAGCTGTGTTGTTTTAGTTCCTGACAGCGACCGTGCACCTGATGAATCATGGCGGAGCGTAAACATTTCGCACGCTACTTAGCCTTTGCACCTCAACAATAAGCACACACACATTCACACACACACACACACACACTCACACACTCACGCACACAAAGCATTGACTTTCCCTCTTTCTCCATAGAAGTGGAATTGTCACATCCATACACACACTCGCACGCCTTTGTTCCAACCGCTCCCCGACTCCTCCCACCCATCACGCTTTTCAAAATCTCTCCACACCACACGATGAACTCTCACCCACAACCTGTGGGTGACACTCGCCGCACCCAGCACAATGTGCTTCCTGTTTCAGGCCTCATTAGCATGTTTAGCGCACGTCAGGCGCAAATCAGGCGTGAAAACGAATGTGCGTGAGCAGGGTGGGAGGTACTGAACACGTCCGTTGCGTTTCCCCCGCAGGTCCGATGGGACGATCGCGTGGTCCGCACCGATCGCGGCCTCCTGATCCGCGCCCTCCGCCCCGCCGACGCCGGCGTGTACGTCTGCGTGGCGCAGGAGCACGCGCGCTTCACCCGCACCCTCCAGCGCCTCACGCTGCAGCTCGTCGGCCACGGCCACCCGGAGGGCAAGACCAAGCCCGCCGCCGACGAGCCCGCCGCCGAGCCTCGTCACGCCGCCGAGAGCCGCCAGCGCTACAAAGACTACCTGCGGGCGATGAGCGCGCCGTTCGGCTCCCTGGACGAGTACTGCGACTCGCTGTGGCTGGAGAAGAGGCCGTCGAGGGCGCGGGGTCGCGGCCCGGGCGCCGCCAAGTGGAAGCACATGCAGGAGACGAAGAAGAGCAGGAACAGGAGGCACAACAGAGGGAGGGAGGAAGGCGGCGGGAGGAGCAGGGCGGAGAGGATGGCGCAATAGCGAGGGACGAGGTAAAATCAAGAGGAGCTGCGCGAGGGAGCGGACGTGACAGAGCTGTAAAGTCGTGTTGACGAAGATTCAGTGGCATGAAAGACTGAAGTAGTTCAAAAAAGAAGATATTAATTTCCATAGCCATTTCAGGTAGTATTAGTTAATGTCATTTCCTCATGTGTTTACGACGTGAGAACTTTTCAGTTGTCTGAGGTATGAGGAGTAGTCGTGTGAAATAAATGAGTTTGCTCACGGCGATGACAATGTGACGAAGGGGTGGATGGAAGTGAGAGACTGGTCATTCAACCGTGGCCGTGTGTTCAGCAGTGGAGCGGCAGTACGGTTCCTCTTATAATAATTGCATCAAAGCACATTTTCAGACGGCAAATTTCCCCTCAGAGATCAAAGATGGGTTCTGATCCTGATTTTAAAAAACAAACATGCCAGATCTAAACTTTGGGTCTTGTGATAAATCAAGTGAATTAATCCAGTCCATAAAAGAACAGGACGTGAAGCACAAACAGCCATGATGGAGGTACACTCCACTGACTAGTGCCAAAACTAGTGATCCTGCCTGAACCACAACGGGTTTGGATGACCTCATTTGATGACCTCATTTGATGACCTCAACATATGTTGCTTTTCTGCGCCGTTCACGCAGCCAGTCTTCCTCCCATGCTCCTCCCACTCCTCCGGACAATGCATTCATGTTGAATGGCTGTAAATATTTGTATTAAAATGTACAGGAGACGCGGCATGCTCAGTTTAGACTAATTACTGATCTGTAGAACTTCAGTAACGAATCATCATCAGTGTGTTCTGGCTGGATGAAATAACATATTTTTGTACTTTTAACATGTTTGTGCTCCAGGTACATTTCTTTGTCATCTATTTAAATAAAGTTTTCACGGAGCTTGTGTTTTTTTTTTTTTCTTCGGAATTCTTGCTCAGTTGACTTCTATGAACAGATCAACATCACGGCACAGGAACTCTACGACAGTGAGAGGATGTCTCCGGGGGTGTTCAGCTGAGTCTCTCCTAATGCCGTCACAGCAGAACCCAGTGTTGATGTGTTCAGAGCGCAGACGCCATGATGATGCAGGAGCAGCCAGACAGTCTGAGGGGCTGTGTGTCTGCAGCAGACGTCATCTGCAGGTTTTCTTAGAGATGACAATGAGGCATTATGGTACTTGAGGATTTGAGGTTTACAGTGATGCACGAGGACCTCATCAGAGTCATGGGACTTCCTGTTTTAATGACCTTAACATTTCATAACCTCTTTATTAGGTTTGAGAGAAAGAGCTCAAAAACTGGTGTGTGCGCTATTCAAAATTCTATCGTTTCATTCCAATGTAACATGTTTGCCGTCACTTGACATACATACTGTATATTTAACAATATTCATATTTAACAATAGTCAAGTGTTCTAGGCTTGTTTTCCCTCCACTGTGATTTCTCTATGTTTCTTATAACAAAGATAATAAATATTTCAAACTCTTCCTCTTTGTCTATAGTTAATTTATCAGTTTACCACAAAGAACAAACATCTGTCCAAAAATGGAACCAACAAAGAAGAGATCAGGCCTCTCTTCTCTGCAGAGTTCAGTGATGATGAAAAGGAAATAAATACTGAAAGCTTTTGTTCTTAAATACACAAATCTTACATTTCTTCAGATTTTGGACGCCATACTATACTATGGCGTTTTTTTTTAAATTATTTTCGGATGGCATACTATACTATGGCGTTAAAAATTTTTTTTTAGGATGCTATACTATACTATGGCGTTTTTTTAAATTATTTTCGGATGGCATACTATACTATGGCGTTTAAAAAAAGAATTTTTAGGATGCTACACTATACTATGACATTCTTTAAAAAAAAAAAATTTTCAGATGCCATACTATACTATGGCATCTTTAAAAAATATTTTAGGATGCCATACTATACTGTGAAGTTAAAAAAAAATTTTTTTGGATGCCATACTATACTATGACATTTTTAAAAATTATTTTAGGGTGACATACTATACTATCGCGTTTAAAAAAAATTATTTTAGGATGACATACTATACTGTGGCGTTTTTTAAAATTATTTTCAGATGACATACTATACTATGGCGTTTTAAAAAAAATTATTTTAGAAAGACATACTATACTATGCCGTTTAAAAAAAAAATTATTTTAGAAAGACATACTATACTATGGCGTTTTAAGAAAAATATTTTAGGATGCCATACTATACTATGGCGTCTTTTTAAAAAATTATTATTATTTTCGGATGCCATACTATACAATGGCGTTTTTTTAAATTATTTTAGGATGACATACTATAGTATGGCGTTTTTTAAAAATTATTTTAGGATGACATACTATACTATGGCGTTTAAAAAAAATTATTTTAGAAAGACATACTATACTATGGCGTTTAAAAAAATATATTTTAGGATGCCATACTATACTATGGCGTTTTGTTTTTTAAATTATTTTCGGATGCCATACTGTGTGGCGTTTTTTTTTATTATTATTATTTTCGGATGCCATACTATACTATGGTGTTTTAAAAAAAATATTTTCGGATGCCATACTATACTATGGCGTTTTTTAAAATTATTTTAGGATGACATACTATACTATGGCGTCTTTAAAAAAATATTTTAGGATGACATACTATACTATGGTGTCTTTAAAAAAAATATTTTAGGATGACATACTATACTATGGCGTCTTTAAAAAAATATTTTAGGATGACATACTATACTATGGCGTCTTTAAAAAAATATTTTAGGATGTCATACTATACAATGGCGTCTTTTTTAAAAATTATTATTATTTTCGGATGCCATACTATACAATGGCGTTTTTTAAAATTATTTTAGGATGACATACTATACTATGGCGTTTTAAAAAATTATTTTAGAAAGACATACTATACTATGGCATTTAAAAAAAATTTTTTAGGATGCCGTACTATACTATGGCATTTAGAAAATACAATTTTAGGAAGCCATACTATACTATAGCATTTAAAAAAAAATATTTCAGGATGCCATACTATACTATGGCGTTTTGTTTTTTAAAATTATTTTCGGATGCCATACTATAGTATGGCGTTTTTTTTAATTATTATTATTTTCGGATGCCATACTATACTATGGTGTTTAAAAATTTTTTTTTTCGGATGCCATACTATACTATGGCGTTTTTAAAAATTATTTTAGGATGACATACTATACTATGGCGTCTTTAAAAAAATATTTTAGGATGCCATACTATACTATGGCGTTTAAAAAAAAAATATTTTAGGATGACATACTATACTATGGCGTTTTTTAAAATTATTTTACAATGACATACTATACTATGGCGTTTCTTAAAAATTATTTTAGGATGACATACTATACTATGGCGTATTTTTTATTATTATTTTAGGATGACATACTACACTATGGCGTTTTGGTTTTTTATATTTTAGGATGCCATACTATACTATGGCGTTTGTTAAAAAATTATTTTCGGATGCTATACTATACTATGGTGTCTTTAAAAAAATATTTTAGGATGCCATACTATACTATGACATTTAAAAAAATATTTTAGGATGCCATACTATACTATGGCATTTAAAAAATATTTTTTCGGATGCTATACTATACTATGCCGTTTTTTTTTTTTATTATTATTTTCGGATGCCATACTATACTATAGCGTTTAAAAAAATATATTTTAGGATGCCATACTATACTATGGCGTTTTTTTTTTTTTTTTTTATTATTTTCGGATGCCATACTATACTATGGCGTTTAAAAAAAATTTTAGGATACCATACTATGTTTTTTTTTTTTTTTTTTATTATTTTCGGATGCCATACTATACTATAGCGTTTAAAAAAAAATTTTTTAGGATGCCATACTATACTATGGCATTTTTTTTTATTATTATTATTTTCGTATGCCATACTATACTATGACATTTTTTAAAATTATTTTAGGATGCCATACTATACTATGGCGTTTAAAAAAAATTTTAGGATACCATACTATACTATGGCCTTTAAAAAATGTTATTTTCGGATGCCATACTATACTATGGCGTTTTTTAAAAATATTTTTTTATGACATGCTA
>JAFBJT010105763.1:211627-224334 GCA_016785325.1 Chascanopsetta lugubris
GGTTGGCCCCCAACCAACCCCCCCCCCCTCCCCCCGACTACAAGCCACATACACACTCCCTCCCCCCCCGCCCCCCTCACCTGTCATGGTCTTTGTCCACCAGGTGGTAGCGGGCTCGGAAAGCCACCAGCCTGGCGTAGTAGGCCGGCGCGGGGATGGAGACGGAGCGGGTGCAGCGGACGTAGGTGTGGCACAGCTGGTAGGTGAGGAGCTGCAGCTCGTCCGCCGTGAAACAGTTGTCGTCCCACAGGACGTGGTAGTGGGAGGGACGGCTGGTTCCCTGAGGACAGGCGGGGAAAATGAAGGGATGAAATGATTGGAACATGATTAGGAGGGAGACCATTTCCTGTCGTTCGGGGGACAAGTGAAGGACATCGTCTCCGGCGGCTCAGACGAACATGCCAATTATGCGGCTTGTGGTCATTACGCATCATTACTGTGGTGACCACCGAGCCACGCAGCCAAAGAGGAAAGTAAGTTATTTTATTAAAGGTGCAGTGTGTGAGGTTGCGGTCATTTTTGTCACTTCTAAAAAAAAAAAAAAATGTCACAAAACAATTGCACACCGACGTTTTCAGGAATTTCTAATCACCTCACTGTGTTCTTTTCCTCCATTAGCCTTGAATGAGCCCATTAATGTTTGGCTACATGAGGAGAACTGTTTTTACAGTTGCCCAGAGTGGACGTGTGAAACATCTTCTGAGTTTTAATGAACTGCAGTCAACCAGATAGGTTCTCTGCATGGATACACCACTAGATGTCGCCAAATCGTACACACTCAAACTATGTCCATGTACGGCATTGAGAGCCTTTCAAAAGGTTATTTTACTATCATTCATAAAATCATTTCTAAGTGTATTTCTCATAAAGGGAAAACTAAATTATTTCACCCAAATCTTACGCAATGGACCTTTAATAGTGCAGTTTATGTGAGGTTTTTTTTTTTGTTTTTTTAAATAAAAGTTACCTGAATCCCTGCATGGCTGCACAGGTAGAAGTCGAACTCGGACGGGTGTGTGATGGTGCTGTCCACCGTGGTGCCAGCCGGGACGTTACCGCTCTTCCCCACCTGCAGGGGGCCACAGAGAGCGATCGGTGAGATCACGCAAACACTCTGACGCCGCACGTCGCGGCACAACGGACCCTCCACTCACCCTCTCGGCTTTGTCGGAGCAGAAGAGACGAGTGTGGTGACGTTTCTGGACGACGATGTAGGTGATGCCCGGCCTGTAATCCTCCTCCAGACTGATGCAGGCTTTACGGATGGCGATCAGCTCCGGCCACGCCACCTGAAAACACACACACACACACACACACACACACACAAAGACATTGTTTGACCATGAATGACTGTCACGAAAGGACTGAGGGGTGGCGACACACGCACGGGGTCTCACCTGCTTCATCTGCCCCTCGGAGACGCCGCCGCGGTAATAGATGATGCGCGTGGGCTTGAAGCGCGTGGACTTGTAGAACTGGATGAGCAGCTCGCGCACCATGTTGGTCAGGTCTTGGATTACCTCCTGGCTGAAGAGCTGCTCCTGGAGAGGCAAAGAGCGAGAGAGGCTGGTCAGCCATTTTTTGTTTAATTAAAAAAAACAAAAAAAACAAAAAAATAAAAAAGGTCCAGTGTGTAAGATTTGGTGACCTCCAGAGGTGAGGTTGTGTGTCGTTATCCATCCCCTCACCCAAGACTTCGGCCACCATCAAAACTCAAAATAATTGTTTAGTATGTCGACTTTTACCTCTGGAAAAAAAAACATGGCGGCCCCCTTAGAGTGGACCCCCCCCACATGTAAATATAGAATTAAGGGCCCATCCAAATATACATTAGCGGGCACATTTTTAGGGTTACGGAAAAAAAAAAAAACGTTTCCGTGATTATAAATGCATGAAAATGTCGGCGTGCGATTGTTTTTGAAGAGACAAAAACGACCAAAATCGTACACGCCGCACCTTTAAAGTCAAGGGGTTTGTGTATAGGTGCGTCTCGCTACATGTGGCACATACACCACCGAGTCGCTTGCATGTTTGATCAGTTATCTAAATAAGTATGAATAAAAGATACAGACCGTAGTTACCTGGGAAATGTCCTGCCGAGACGTCTGGACCCGCACCGTGGCGCAGTATCTGCTGGGGTGTCCGTCCATGCTCCCCACCACGGCCGCGATGGACGGCTTCTTGCCGTCACCCGCCGGTGGGTGTGTCACGTCGGCGCCGAGGAAGATGACGGGCTGCTGGAACACGGAGGGCCTGCGCCGAGGAACAACAAGGGAGGAGGAAATGAGAATCACCGGGCCTCGTCAGACTAATTCAGCGTCTCGAATACGACGAGTGGAAATCGCAGGACGGCTCAGATCGCTCTCTCTCTCCCCCGCACGATCACCAGAGGGAAACGTTTTGTATTCACGCAGCATCCAACAGCCAATTTCAGAGGTTTAGAGTCGGGGCACATTCCGGGACTCCCATCTGGACTCTGATGAAGGAAAAACCAGAGAAAATTCCAAATCTGACCTCTGGTGAGGCACCAGGACGTTGTTGATGCCTCCCAGCTTGGCGTTGATCTTGAGGCAGAGGTTGGAGAGGGTCTGGGGGGACGTCTTCACCACGTTCTTCACCTGGACGCACTGGGTGGCCATGCCCAGGAGGGTGTCGCCCACTCGCTTCACCTCGGCTGGAGACGAGAGAGCGGGATCAGCGCGACAGAGACGGAAGAGAAAAAAAAAGGCCGGCCCTCGTCTATTTTTACCGTCTTACCGTAGACGGGGGTTTTGCCGGGAAGAATGACCACGATCAGCTGCAGGCCGACATAAGACATTTTGAGGTGTTTGAACATGGGCTCCACGCTGTCGGCTCCCTGGGCGTATTTACAGAAGCATGGCTGGCCTTGGATCGGCATCCCGGCGTCCTTGGAGATCTTCCGCAGCTGGTCCGTGAAGCTCCTGAGGAAAAGTACAGCATCGAGAATCAGCGGTTAAAATATCCGTACAGTTCAAATACATCACGAGTGAATCCGCTCATACTTCCAGTATCTAGATGGGGAGGTTGAACTTTTCTGTCGTACATTGAGACCATTGTATATTGTGGACCGTTTACATGCAGTGGTATGACTCATGACTCATCTCCATCAGACATGGAAAGTGGAAATAAGAAACCATTTTCTTCATTGAAGCTCTATTTTCCATTGTATATAAACATAGTTATCTTATCTTAAAGTTTCACGCAATAACATTTCCTTTACATGAGTATTTGAGCATGACATGTTACTAGTTATTGCCGAGTTTATTAAGGAAGCCTGTGTTTTAATACTGGAAATGTATAGGCTCTAATCCTACGTGAATGTAACCAGTTAAGTGTTTTTATAATGAGTATTTTTGAGCATAATATACTTTAACCCATCAAACAGACCCCGGCCCCCCCCCCCCCCGATCCAAATTTCACCTTGTTGATGGAGCAAGAGGAAAAGTCTGGAGATGATGTCTGTGCCAAACTGTATTTACCGATTTTCCCATTAGTGGCATAGATAATATTTGAGTCTGGACTTTTATTTTGAAATCCCCCCCACACACATATAGCACCACTTCCCGCCTAAATGTCACCATGCGACTCTCGAGACTCACTTGAGCAGATCCTCCCGACACTGTTTCTGAGGAGCGAAACAGGCCACGGCCCAGACCTTGATCTCGATGCCGGCGTAGAACTGCTTCCCCCTCATGTCCCACACGCCCTGGTTGGGCGTGGCCACGGTCTTATTCTGCGGAGAGAGTCCCTACTCTCTTAGTCAACCCCCCGGTTGAGTGAGCCAATACAAAAGGTACAAAACATCCCCAACCCACTCTTTTAATTTCCAGGCGTAACTTAATACCCAAGCTCCGCCCCCTTTGTCCCACTGTCCTGCACACGTACGGAAAAGCCCCAGACTCGACTTGAAATATTCCTCCCAGCTTTCATTCATTCATTTCTCCTTAAAACAGATTTGACATGAAACTCCTACGTCGTTCTAGATAAAGGTGCAGTGTGTAAGATTTGGTGACATCTACAGGTGAAGTTGCATTTTGTATCCATCACCACACCCTCGCCATTCTAGCATGCAAGGAGCACCTATGGCAGCCCTCAGTTGTCATTAAAGCTCAAAAGACGTTTAGTACGTCCACTCTGGGCTATTGTAAAAACATGGCGGCCCCCCATTGAGAAGCCCCACTCCTGGTGTGCATTAAAAGGGCTCATTCGAGGGTCATTTATAAAGCCAGTCATACATTGAGGTGAGTACACGTGTAAAGATGTTGGTATCGTTGTTGTGAAAAAAACCTTTCCGAAATCGTACACACTGCACCTTTAAAGCACTCACTCACTTTGCGCAAAACATCCATTTCCAGCCGTGTTTAATGCATCTCCTCGCAGAGACCTCATTAAGCGAGTGCTCCGACTCGGGAGTTTGGTTGTGAATACAAATCCAAAAGGGCAGTGGCTTTTCAATTAAGTTAACAGGATTTGCCAAAGACCATGATGAGCTCTCATCCTCAAAACACAGCCACAACAACGGCCAAGGAAAGTCAAGAGCTTCTCCGTCTTATTACGTAGAATCCATATTATGGGAAACCTCAGTTTAAACCCGTTAACAATCCTAATAAAAACCCATTTCACAGCACAAACAACAACATGCAGGTGAATGACGACGGCTCCATTCACAGCAGGTGATCACAGGGACAGGAAAAGCTCCGAGTCCACATTTAAAGGCATTTCCCTGGAAGCCGATTAGACTCCATCTCCCAGAGGCCAAGAAGGACAAGAGATAAAAAAACAACAACAAAAAAACAAAACAACCGTGATAAGATCTTCTCTATTAACCATTCGGCTGCAAATTGTTGGATTGTACAAATTGGCACTGGTTAATAATCCACAGGGATCATTCAAGTTTCATCTCACCCACAGCAGAGACTCCAAACCCTGGAGTATTTACACGAGTCTTTCTATGATCAAAGATGGGGATGAGGATCAGATTCTTTCATGCTGGGGGGCATCGACTCTCATCGTCCCTCCAGTTGGCAGCAGATGCGTCTTTAACTCGCAGACACACAAACCGCCAATCTCAATTCAGCCTCTCACACCTCATTACGAGCAGGTGGTAACGCTCAGAGTCTGGACATTTGGAGGGGGCAAAAATAAAGACAAAATGCAAATGTCTTATAGTGCGTTCCGCCGTCCGTATTTACACGTCCCCTCCATCCGGGCTGGATCTTTAACAAGGTGTGATTGGAAATTCGGAGGCTGAATCTCAGCGGTCTGCCGTTGTTGCGAGTGGCTCGGCGGCTCCTTTTCCTCAGACGTGGCTGAAAGTGAGGAGTTGAGAAGCAAAGGCCTCGTCCGCGTGCGCCCGTGGTGTAATCGACATGCTCAGGGGCCGAGTCACCGAGGGGACAGGGTATTTAAGGGCAGTATTTCAGGGGAAACACACACCTGACTGACTGAACAGACTGCGAGGAAATAAACAGGGGGCCAGTTGAGGATCGCAGAGGTCTGCAGGAAAACAACACCTGGATTCACAGCGTTGGTTCAACTCCCGGCTCAACTTCACATACTTTCATCTCTTTCACACAGATTCTGTATCAAAACGTGTTTAAGGGCCAAGAGTCTGATTTCCCTCTCGCCTGGTCAACAATAGTAGAGCACATTCACGGAAATCAGCCTTTGGCTTTTCAGTGAATCTAAATTTAGACTTGATGATATAGACTCTGGACGTGCCACAAAGACTTACTTTGATGCAAAAATGACTTAGTGGCCAAACGGTGGTACTGCAACTTCTTTGTTGTCTCCAAGCCACAACCTCCAGGGCTGATGGATGAGTGCGATACACATGTGACAGAGCTTGCAGTTCACAGGGTGACCACTTGAGGCTGTCAATCCCCATAAACTCTCAAGTTTAAATGGTCAACTTCAGAGGTGAAAGGAGCCTGGCACAAACTAGAGTTTTGGTCTCGATCAGTCACGTGTGTCCCCATGACAACTGTACAGGGGTGTTTGTGTTCACTCTTATCGAGGTTTGAAATTGTGCACAACTAAGGGGGCGTGGCCTCTTGAGTAACACCTTTGGCCATTTTTGGATGAACCAGGAAGTAGGAGAAAAAAATAAAAACAATGACTCTCTTACATCTTCCTATTAGAGTCCTTGTTTTTTTTTTCTTCATGTTTCCAAACAGCGACCTCTGCGACCCCGGATCTCCCTGCATGTCCCAGCACTCACACAGTGATTCACCCACACCCACCCCCCATGCATCCCCGGTCAGGCTTGCACCCCCCCCCCCCACACACACCCCACACTCCCCCATGAGTGCAGCCTCTGCCCAGTACTCACCCTGCCACAGTCTCTCCCGGTGTCTGTACTCACTCGGCCCCCGTACTGCAGCATGGGCGCTGGGAGAACACGCCCCGTGACCTCCGTCATGTCATTGTGCACGACAATGCCAAATTCTTTCAGGTAAGGGTCCGGGCCCCCGACCATGCTGTTGCTTTTGACCTGTGGGAGAGAGGAGAAATGAGGGACTGAATGAGGAGAAGCAGTCAATTCTCTCTGATTCTGAATGGAATAAAAAATAAATAAATTAAAAAATTAAAAAATACTCGCTTGTACTCGCACCCCGAGGGGGGGGAACTTGCACTCACCAGTCGGCTGATCTCTTCCTGTCTGTCGGGGGCTGAGCGAGCCGTAGCTTTAATCATGGTGGATGTCTGGTTGTCTGTCAGTTTCTTGATGCAGCGCTGGCCTGCGACGATGTTACAGACCTG
Source organism: Chascanopsetta lugubris (assembly GCA_016785325.1). NCBI lineage: Eukaryota > Metazoa > Chordata > Actinopteri > Pleuronectiformes > Bothidae > Chascanopsetta > Chascanopsetta lugubris. The sequence continues at coordinate 218,411 of JAFBJT010105763.1, forward strand.
CAGGGAACAAGAGGAGAAAAGGGTTAGAGGAAAGAACACGGAGGCTTTAAAAATGGGGGTGGGGGGGGGGGGGGGGGAAGGCGGGGTAAGCTCTCTTTCTTTCTCACCTCCAGGGGGAGATAGGTGTGCTTCTGTTCCTGCCCGACTTGCAGACAGGGTAGATGTGGATACTTGAGCTGCAGATTGTACTTCTGCTTGAAATACTGCGCTACGGTGCATTCCATGGCTTGGCCGTTCTCGAGCTGTAAGGGGAACCTGTGGAACAAGGCGATAGGTGAGGGAGTGCGGAGGGGCCACAGACGTGCAGCGGAGGATTCCAGCAAGCGGGCGTGGTCTCGACATTATGGATTTTAGGCTCGAGCATCTCTGGATTTAAGAATTAAGCGCGTTGCGTGGAAAGACAGCCGGATCTGTGGGCTTCTGCGATGAGGGCAAATACCAAAATAAAGTCTCCGGTTGTGGAGATGTGAAATAAAAACAACGTGACTCCCACGTTTATGGCAGCAAATGTCACATCCTGCCTCTAGCTGCTGCTCTTATTCGCTTAAAAAGGTGCAGTGTGTGAGATTTCTGTCATTGTTGTCACTTCTAAAAAAATAAAAAATTCTTTTTTTTATTTATTTATTTTATTTATTTTTTAAACATACCGACATTTCCATGAATTTATAATCAGCTAAATGTGTAATTGTTTTCCATACCCTCTTCATATTTGCATATTTGACGACATGTGAGAACAAAGTGTCGTGCTGGTGCTTACGTTTGGTGGCTGGCAGGTCGGCGTGTGACATTGCACACTCGATACTTCCTCTTCATCTGACCACAATGTGTCACCTCAACTTTCAAACCTTCAGACAAATCAGACAAAATCAAACAAATTGAAGATGCACAAAATTAGATTTAGCTGCTCCAGTCTTCTTCCTTCTTCTTCTTCTTCTTCTTCTTCTGCATTTCTCAGACGGGAGCGAAAATAAACGCTGACGCGGCAGTAAAGTTTAAGGAGGGATCTTTACGGCTTCTCTTTGCAGTTTCCTTTGCAGCCAATTGTCATAACGGCACGAAACAACCCACAAGGAGGAAGTTTATAAGAGTCTGCTGCAGAAAATATGCAGCTGGAATTTCAGTGTCTGGACTTAAAATGACAAAATGCCACTTGTATATATTTATATATACACTGGAGTGGGAGTACTTTCTCGTGTATCCCTGCAACCTTACACCAACGTACGAACATACAGAGTCATACAAAGGTTTCGGTGTGCAGGTTGACGTCCACCTTCCGTGCGAAGCAGAGTCCACCTGCTCACCTCTGATTTCCTTGGTGAATTTGACGCGCTGCGAGTCCGTCAGTGGTTTGGTCTGTTCGTTGATGTTCTGTATGTCCAACACCTCGCACATGAATTCGATAACAGGCTGAGCTCGGTAGAAAGCGGTGGCTGACACTGTGGAATGCAAAGCAGAGAGGAGGGAGGAATGAGGCTTTACTCATCGTGAATGAATCCCGACAGAGAAACACACACAAAAAGGTGCAGGCTGTAGAATGTCGGGGACAGCGGTGAAGCGAGAGGAGACTTTCGAGCTCCCTCTCTGCCACAGTGACTGTCCTCGTTTAAACTGATGGCATCTTTCCATTAAAAGGGGCCTAAGTCTCCTCAATGTACAAGCCAACATGTATGATAGTATTCCTTCACCTCACAAATCACATTTCATCATCAGAGGCAAAGTATTCGTTATGGCGTCACAACCCTGATTTCTTCGAGCATACGTGGGTTACCACCTACTTTTACAGTACGTTTGATTCAAGTATTACATCATTATTATTCTTTTTTCATTCCTTCATTATTATGTTCGATTCTTCAATTCAAACCACCCGTTTGTCCGATTTGGAAACAAGTTTTCATGCATCTACGTACGAGGACAATTCCGACGTATACAACGTAGTAAGACTTCCTTGAGGCACCACAGCAGCGTTAAATATCGCCTCCGCTCGGGCCTTACCGTCGATGTTGAGCATCATGTTCCACATGGCAGGACGGACGGACTGATGGAAACCAAACCACACCTCCCTGCCTCCACCCAGAGGATGGTAGTAACCCTCCGGAGGTGAGAAGAACGAACGCCCCACTGGTGTGTATCTGGGTGCATGAAGACAAACCATCAATCATGCACACGACCTTCTGCCACGCCGTATAAACAAGACATCTGTGTAAATAAAATGTCAACCAACGTCTTAAAATAGACTCCGATGCTCATCCATAACTTAAAGATGGAGGTAAAAATCAATAGACTCTGACATGCAGCTGGAGACAAACTCAGCAGCCCTGAGCTTAGGCTATAAAATATAAATGTGGTGGAAAAGCTTCAAGTAAAATATATTGAGAGGGAAACTCATCTTGAATGAACTGAATATGTTTATCTGTAGGTAAACACATGTAGAAGATTGGTCCTAAAATTGAATAAAAATGCCAATTACATCAGATCGGATCTGGAAATATGAGTTCCTCATAAGAAAAGGAGAGCAATGTGCAAATGTGGAATGCGAGTTAAATAATATACAGAATATACGATTGAATTTAAGGTGCGAGACGAGCAGTGTGTCCGTTTCATAAAAGCTGGCATATCTGAACTTCAATTCCATGAAAATGTATTCATAGAAGAATAAAAAGATAAATATATAAATCCATGCATAGCAGGAGTTAGATTGTATTTGTTCAGGGGGGGGGGGGGGTAAGGGGGGGGGGGGGGGGGTGGGGGGGGGGGCATTAAAGCCGAGAAGCAATAACTCAGTCGACACACACTCGACTGTGGCTGATGTGTTTGTTAAGAGGCAGAGAGAGAGCAGGTTTTATGAGAGAGAGAGAGAGAGAGAGAGAGAGAGAGAGAGAGAGAGAGCATGTTTTATGAGAGAGAGAGAGAGCGAGCGAGCGAGCGGTGGGTGGTACCTCATGGAAGGCAGATGCCGCGTGATGACATCCAGGGCCTGAACAGAGTCCTCGGGGACCTCGTTGAGGTGGCCTGAAAGTGCCTCCAGCAGCATCTGAAGACTGACCACGGACACCCACTGCAGAGACACCTTGAACGTCTGATCCTTCCCCTCGCCGGGCAGGGTCACCTCCAGATCCACCTGAGGGGAGGGGGAGTGTGGGGGAGGGGGGGGGCGGGGGGACAAAGGAAAAGACAACAAGGGGAAATTGATTTGAGCGGGTGACGGACAGAGATAAGTCAGACGCCCGCGAGCAAAGCGGAATCCTTGTTGAATTGATTCGTCTTTGAAGTAACCTGTTGATTTCTAGTGTCAACAGGTTATCGGCCAATCAGCGAGGTGAGCTGATGGAGGAGGAGGAGGAGGAGGTGGAGGAACCCGCAGTTCACAGGGTGGCCACTCGAGGCTGGCTCCGAAAGCGAGTCAATCCCCTCCCGTGTTAAAATTGCTTGGAGGTGAATTAAACACGTTTGAAGATACATTTTCAAAAGGAAGTTGCGGCAAAACGTCATCAGAATGACTTTCCCACAAAAACCGTAAAGTTGAGGAGTTAAAAAAAACAAACAAACAAACATTTGAGCCGAGAGTGTCTGAGCTGGTTTCACCTTTTAGAGGTCTCACATTCTTTATCTGGAGTTCACGGCAGCAAGGTTCCACTCGCTCATTTAAATACGACAACGCTGCGCCTGCCCGTGCCTTTCCGCTCGACCACTCTACAAACATGTCACCTACTCAAGTATAAACCTCTCAGACACGAAACATGCCTCCCTTTGTGCACGGTGACATTTTCACACATGAAGCTTTGCATGTGCTCGTGAGCCACGGGTCAAGTGCAGGAGGTACCGACCCTGTCTCGTCCTATGGGCAGTGGATGTGCCGTGTACATGTTCCTCTTCCCGTCGTAGCCAGGCTGCCGGTCTCCAAAGATCTGCATCTTGAAGTGCCGCACCATGGTGTCCACCACCTCCCTAATAAGGTAGAGACACACACACACACACACACACACACACACACACACACACACAAAAATGAGGGATTTGCAAAACATTAAGAACCTCAGATAAGGGATATTAAGATTTGTACCTGTTGACCCTCCGAGGCCGCTTCTCAGGCTTGATGTCGATATCATAATGATAGACATCAATCTTGGGAATCTGCACCTGGAAGTGGTTGGCAAGGAGCCGGATGGGTTTCCCCACCGTGCCGAGGCCGGGACGCCGCGGAGGCTGGAACAGAGAGGTCGGTGCAGGGGGGCCTGGAGAGAGAGAGAGAGAGAGAGAGAGAGAGAGAGAGAGAGACGTTACACTTCTACATGCTACTCGATGGACACGTACCACATGTCTATAAAGCCACGTCTATAAGCGACAGCACACGGTTTGGTTTCAACTCATTTCCTGAAAACCTCCACATCTCCACTGGGTCCAGGCATTTTTCATAAGCGTCTTCCACGTATGAGGAACGCAACAGGAAATTGAGCGGGTCAGAATTATAACAACAATAACAACAGCGTCAGGAAGGGGTCTGCACCGCTCAGGTTAGGGACGGCGCCCTGGCAGAACACACAGGACACTGGACATACATGTAGAGGGCTCTCCCTAAACAAGGGACCAATGGCGCTGCGCCATCGAACCAGTCGTGGCGCCATCGTACCGTTTTTCAGAGTTACACAACGGATCGATCCACGCACACAGACACAGACACGCGCACACGCTGTATCCATCCTTTGAAAAAGCATGAGAAGCTATGGTAGCACCTCAGATGTCATAAAAACTCAAAACATGTTTAGTGTGTCCATTCAGGGCTACTGTAAAAACATGGCGGCCCCAGAAGAGAGGACCCACTCCTCATGTAAATAAACATTCATGGGCTCATTTGAGGGTCATCGGAAAATACAACGCATTGAGGTGATATATGAAAATGTCAGCATATGTCACCATTTTGTGGCATTCTTTTCTATAGAGGTGGTAAAGATGACAAAGATTTTACACACTGCACCTTTAAATAAAACACCGCAAACATAAATCAATTGTTTCCTTTGCGAATTTGATTTGGGCCAATAAAAAAAAATTTATTTTTTTTTAATGTTGACCCCCGAGGACCTCGGCTTGGACACCCCCGACCTACGCGTTCTCGCATACAATGTACTCCGGGTGGCGACAGTGAGCGCGCGTGCGCTCATCCCTCCATTAAACGTCAAATTTGGCGGCTGGATGCGAGGCGGCGCAACGCCACGCTCATCAGTGACACCTGCTTGAGTGCACCGAAATGGCCACTGCGCGGGGCGGAGGTGCCACGCTTTGACTGATGTGCCCACTCTGGCTGCCTGACCTACATGGGTCAACAAGGGACTGGGCGAAACAATGACAACAATTATCCTTGGGCCCGCCCCCGGCTCCACCCAAACACAGAGGGCGCCCACCCTTCACGCCGAGACAAAGAGCGAGAGCCTCTCAGACAGACAGCAGCAGGGCCATATGGAGGGGTGCCACGCGGAGGGTCCGGGATTACCGTTACGCACTGCACGCCACACACACACACACACACACACACACAACCACATACGTTGCATATGTGATGATTGTGCATGTGTGCACGCAGGTGTGGCGACTATGCGGCCGCAGCATTTAAAGCGATGCATACAGCAAACGCTTTCATTGCCCACTCAAAACAGCTCCATTTAAAGGTGCAGTGTGTGAGATTTGGTGACATCTAGTGTTGGGGTTGCATGTTGTGTCCATCACCTCACCCGTATTCCTCCGAGCATGCAGGAGAACCTATGGTGGCCCTCAAGTTGTCATTAAAACTAAAAAAAGATGTTGGGTATGTCCGCTCTGGGACACTGTAAAAACATGGCGGCCTCCATAGAGAGGAGCTGCTCCTCATTGAAATATGCATTAAAGGGCTCATTTTAGGGTCACGTAAAAAAAAAAGTTATACATTCAGGTGT
>JAFBJT010105763.1:230078-235408 GCA_016785325.1 Chascanopsetta lugubris
AAGACATGTTGACAGGCCAGGTCTACTGACTGCTCTCCTGCGGTTTGCAGATCTGGAGCGTGGGTGTGTTCTGGCGTCGGACTCAAAGGGGGCATTAAGGAGATTGATGAGAACCATGCCGTTTGCAAAACATGTCACCATTAAATATGCAGCTCAGATGGAGCAACGAGCGGGAACCATTCTTAGGTAAGAGAAACATAAACAGGATCGTTTGAGTAGACTCTCATAAAATCAAAACCATGTATTTAACATTCCCGTCTGATATGGATGTTACGCAACCAAACACACTGTCCCTTAATATTCATAATACAAACAATACCATGCATTCAGCCACGGCCTCTGTATCCGAATAGGCATTCTATCACCGCCCTACTTTTCCTCAAGCAATAATCTGAGCTACATCATCATCACACGCCAGGGAAGTCGATTGAAAACACATTCTGTGTTTGGAGGAGTTTGGCCGAGCCAAAGCAAGTGTCAGTCCAGACACTCCAGAGTCCATCTGGCCCCCGATCAGCTGGCTGAGCCCTAATGTTTTTCCTCCTCTGAAGAATAACCCAGTCCATCCCAGCGCGTGAGATGCGTTCAATCACAATGGATCGTTATTGTCTCTCATTGCTCTGCCTCCTCCGACCTCGAGCTACAAATATTGAAATGTCTCGCCTCATATTTTTGTTATTTGCAGATAAGTGGTTTGACCTTGGACGGCACACACTCCCACTAAGGACGAGCCAAACTCAAACTGGCGAGCTCCATTTGTCACTGGACCACGCAGCTGCAGGGAGTTATCGCTCAAATAACTGGGCTGGTCTCGATCGCTCTCGTATCCCCTCAGAATTTGGATCCCGTCGTGTGTAATGGACAGTACCAGTTACATTTATGACAATATGAACATTCCACTGAACACACAGTAAAACAGGCCATTGGCTCAAAATAACAAACTCTATTCTATTATTCTAGCTGCAAACCTTACCCTGGCAGCTCTGTGTGTGTGGTGTGTGTGTGTGTGTGTGTGTGTGTGTGTGTGTGTGTGTGTGTGTGTGTGTGTGTGTGTGTGTGTGTGTGTGCGTGTGTGTGTGCGTGTGTGCGTGCATGCGTGCGTGCGCTCATGCGTGTGTGTGTGTGTGTGTGTTTGTGTGTGTGTGTGTGTGTGTGTCATGGCCACATGTAGAAAAGAAGGTTAACAGTCCAGGTGGTCCGCACATTTCAGATGGCACTTGAATCCAACGTTTTCTCTCTATGTCTCATTTTAAGTTTGGAGAGTCAACACAAGCAAAACAACACCTCAGGCCTTAAAGAGGAGGAGCCCACAAACACCATGGATCCCAGCAGGCACATGTGCGTTTTTATAAAACTAATATTTTACTTAGGAAATATAGAGACAAGAAAAACTGAACATTGCTACCGTCCCCTGCTGGTCTGGAAAAGTAAATATGACTCAAACAGGTGATGTTATGCATTGAATGGGGTCATAAATTGTTTATTTCCAAACCCAGCAAAATAATGCATCAATGCATGTTCTGGTCCGACTCATCTCTTAGGATTACACAATTCCTCAGCAGGTGTATTGACATCCTCAATGTGTTTACTCTGTAATATTGATTGTGGAAAACAAACGTCCGTTCTCCTCTGTGTTTGGTGTGGTGCAAATTGTCAGGGTGGCCGTGATGCAACAGGTTGCTCATCCATGAGATGTCAATCAAAATAGTGCAACAACCATGTCATTGGTTTCTGATATTGTTTTGGACAATCACATATCGGGGAATGAGGTGCATGACCTCAAATGTGCTGTTTATATCATTGTCTGCATGTTTTGATGTGGCATCTATTGCACGTCTGTACGTCCTGGGAGTGGATCCGAGGTGATTGTGGGCGATATGAATAATATTTGATTGATTGGTTGATTGATTGATTGATTGATTGGTTGGTTAATTGATTGACTGCTGACACTAACCCTAACACTTTGAAAAGCATAGTTCATGATGACAGTGATATGAGACTCGATGGTTTACAGCTATGACCTAAAGTGGGAGTCACTTCTCGTGTTTCTGGGTCAGGCTGAGAACTTTTTGAACTCCCCTTGAATCAAACCAGATAAATCTTTATGAATCCAGCTCTAGTTTATATTCTATGTGTATGTGCTACAACCATTGTCATTGTTACCGCAATAAAACTATTAGTTCCTGAAAGTCACATCATGAAACGGAAAGTCCTCTGACATGATCAACATGTCACACAATACAGTCAACTGATTTTAAGAAATGTCTGTGCTATTTATTTATGTTTTGCTGTTTCGAGGATGTATACATGTTCACACAAGCACACACACACACACACACACACATTCAGTTTGACGTGCACAGATGGCTACGCTCAAATCCCTCTCCTCCTCTCACTCTGTATATTCCCTCATTTGTCACTCTCTCTCTTAAACCCTCCCCTTTTCTTTATCTCCATCTTTTTCAAGCCGACCCTCTTAACCACCCACCCAGTCACACACTGAGTCGTCTTCACTGTACAACATATATTTACTGCAGAGCTGCAAAGAAAAGAAAGCAATCACAGAACATGCACAGCTACACACACACATGCACACAGGTAGAGAAAAAAAGAGACAGAGACAGAGAGGGAGAGAGAGAAGAGAGAGAGAGAGAGAGAGAGAGAGAGAGAGAGAGAGAGAGAGAGAGAGAGAGAGAGAGAGAGACAGGTAAAAAGGACAGAACGCCTCCACTACATGCATACATCAAGGCTCCGGCACATGCAGAGATATTTGACGCCCACATGCCTTCTGTCACATGGAAACCTAACACCAATAATGACATTTTTTCACTTGAATTACCACGTCCTATAAACCTTTGCAGGTAAAATTGTGTTCACTTGTAACCATAGCTACACACACACACACACAACACACACACACACACAGATGGAGTAAATCCCACACCGTTTAAATGATGAATCATTTACTTCCCGTTGCGTCAATGAATAAACTCAGGAAGGCACTAGCAAGTATAATTTGTAAAGGTTCAGTGCGTACGATTTGGTGACATCTACTGGTGAAGTTGCATGGTGAATCCATTAACTCACCTCTTCCACTCGAGCCTGCAGGAGAACCTATGGTTGTCCTCAGTTGTCAGTAACGCTCAAAAGATGTTTAGTATGTCCACTCTGGGCTACTGTAAAAACACGGCAGCCCCCATAGGGAGGACCCGCTCCTGGTGTAAATATACATGAAAGGACTCACGTGCGAGTTGTCATACATTGGGGTGATTTTACATTTGTAAAAATGTCTTTTTATAATTGTTTTACTGTTGGCGTGTGAGTGAGTCAACACACTCCCACACTGGAGCTGTGTCACTGCGGCAGCTCCCATGTTAGCCGGGGTTCTGACCCAGAGGCTGCTGCGTCGGCTGGGCTCCAGTGAGGTCGAGCGCTACTTATTTGATTGCTATTCTCAATTTCATTTTCCTGTGAAAGATCAAACTTCACATAATAGCTGACCACAGGGTGATAGAGTGCAATCGAGACAGAGCGTGTCATCAGCTTGTTTCACTTGCCTGGGATTGGAAAGTGAAGTAAGACACACAAAAAATTGGCTGATGCGCTTTTACAACCCGCATGTTGTGTATTTTGCATCTGCGCTGACGAACGTCATCAATGCCGTTGTCTCACACTGATGCCACGTGCAGTTTGGATGCTGTCGAAACAAAGACTTATACATCTTACGCCCCGTAATCTGAGCTCGCTGTTTCCGGTCCTTGAAGGAGAGAAAGTGCAGTGAGGGATGAGATGTGTGTAAACGTGCGCATCACCATGACTGCATTTTTCTGCAGACTCCTCCGCCAGTCTGCTCTTTGTCAGTCTGCATCAATCGCTCCTCCGTCTTCATCGGTGCTGACTATAATCCTGCACGCCGCCTCCAGAATCACTGCAGAACTTGGTGGAACATGGATCGAATCCCAGCAGAATAAATAGCCTCACGTGGCGGAGGGAGGCGGGGTCGGGGGGGGGGGGGGGTGGGCGACTGATGAGATGCAAACAGCCAGAAAACGAAAAATCATAAACACAAACAAAGAAAAATGTCAAAATAAAAAGGCAGTGAGAAACATGCACATGAATATCTCAGCTCCAAACCATAACGTCGGTAGCATGCAGAAGTCTCAGAGCTCATCTCCTCACTGAGGTTTAGGTTCGGACAAATCGAATGATGGTGAATCCGTTGTGGTCGCCTGCAGTACGTCGACTGTGTCTTCTGAAGAACAACAAAAAAAAAAAGGTTGAAAAACGAATGAATAAAGCGGAAATAAAAACTAGAACCCCCACAAGTGGTGCAGTGGAATATTAAAGTTGCATGGTGACTGGTGTAAAATGCAGTTAGACGGGTGCACAGCTCTGCTTGTTACACAGCAGAAGAACTGCACCCTTACACTTTGTGCACCATCAGATTAGTTTCTTCTGCAGAGCAACATTCTTCTCCACTATCTCCACAGTAACATTGCTCGTGTGATAGCGATGCGTGGATATGTGGCTCAGGGGTGGGGGGATGGGGGGTGGGGGGGGGAATAGAAGACAGACCCACTGTTGGGTCTTGTGACATCTAGTGGTACATTTGCCGTTCAAAGCCACTCTGGGCTTAAGTTAGACCTTGTTTTATCCAGTGGAATCCGCTGAAAAGAAGTCATTCTGCATTGTGGTGAAAACAACAACACCTTGGAGCCCAGCCTTGGCTGCGTGGCTCAGTGACAGTGTTACCATGGTAACCTGCCTCATAACCTCTCCCTCACCTTGAGTCAGGAGCAGCTCCCGCATCTTAACTGTTTGATGAAATTAAAAAGTTTAGCCAAAAAGTGGATAATGATAATGTCCGTCCAATGTCGTGTTCCCATTGGTGCAGGGGCGGAGCCTATTTAAAGGTGCAGTGTGTACGATTTGGTGACATCTGTGAGTTTGCATGTTGTATCCATCACCTCACCCTGAACATACCGAGAAACCCATGGTCGACTTCAGTTGTCATTCAAACTCTAAATATGCTTAGTACATCCATTCTGTGCCACTGTAAAAACATGGTGGCCCCCGTAGAGGGGACCCGCTCCTCATGTATATATACAATCATGGACGCATTTGAACATTGAGGTGATTATAAATTCATGAAAAACGACAGTATGTAATTGTATTGTTGATATTTTTAGAAGTGACAAACATGACCAAAATCTTACACACTGCACCTTTAAAGACATGCCAGTAGCAGGGTTATTTCAGTCTGGAGTGGATGCACCAACACGCACACACACACACACACACACACACACACGCACACACACACACACACA
>JAFBJT010105763.1:252096-263378 GCA_016785325.1 Chascanopsetta lugubris
TATGCTGGAGTGAAGCTGTGGTTTGGATGGGGGCGGAGCTCTGAGCAGCAGAGGCGGAGCTAGAGCTAGGTATAATGATGTATAGGCATAACTCCTAACTCATCCAGACGTCATGTGACCGATCTCCTACACAGAAGCTGCGGCTTCATATGTTCCGCTGCAGCTGAAGGCGGCATTCAAAAAGCTCAGGGACTCATTAATGATTCTTCTTCCAAAGAGGGATTAAATATTATTTATAAAGGCACGGGGTAGACTTAAGTTCACTTCAATGCCTGTGCTCTCTGCTGCTGTCAATCTGAATGATACTGCTGCAGACGTGAGGCCTTTATACGGACTTTATATTCTGCTGCTGCTGCTCACTTCAAACCAGAGGACGCCCCAGGAACTAAATATTGTAATGGAGCGACAAAGTGTGAGCAATTAGAATATTAATCCTAATTCTGTTTGAGTTCATTAGACGTAAGAAAATAAATTAAAAGGGGGGGGGGGTGTTAAATGATAAATAAAGAAAAAGCACAACCTTGAGTTTATATTCAAAAACTCGTTTCCACCACTGTTGGCGGAGCTGCCCCACCTCTCCCATCCGTCTGAGGTTATGGGCACTAAAACACACTCCACTGCCTCCACTGACCCTGTCCACCACCATAGATCTACATTACCCACCTGCTCCTGCATAGGCTGCTGTCTGTTTGACTGATTCTGCCGCCTGACCCTCCGCCTGACTGATTCTGCCGCCTGACCCTCCGCACCCCCCCCCCCTCCACCCCACCCCCTTCCCCTCCTCCTCCTCCTCCTGCTCTCTGCACAAGGGCAGAACTAAGAGTCCTGCAAGTTCCTCACAGTGAGGCAGAGCAGAGATGGGACACGTATTGGATGCGTATTAGATCTAATCTCACTCACACTGTCCACTAAGTGTTTATCAGACAATAACAATAATAAATAGCATTATCACCAAATAATAAAAATAAATAATTGGTGAGCTAACCACGTTGAAAGTATCCATGGAAACACTATGTTTTCAACTACAGGCACGTACAGTTATAGAATCATTCAATATTTTACATACATGCGCGTACTGGCTTACAAAATAGATTATGACGACATCATCGTTTGAAGAGGTTATCTTGTATCCACTTATTTTATCAAGAGAAATGTGATATCACCGTTGGTCTGTTCACATCAGTGATGTCTTTCATTTCTTTAGTCTCATCTCACTCATGTAAAATAGTTGATGATTTAGTCTTGGTTTGTAAAATCAAAGCTGGATTGAAGTCAGAAATCTAAAATGTAGAAGAGACGTCCTCTTACAGATAAACTGTGATTAAGCTAAAACACTACGAGTCCGTCTTTGTTCTTGTCGTTGTAACTGAACATCCAAAGACTTTAAAGCCTCGTCTTTGCAGTGGATCTGATCGATAAGGACGGTGATGTCCTTCATCCGCTGTCCCCTCCCCCTGTCTTTACTGTGTCAGGACACAGAGGAGGAGGTGAGAGGGCGTCTCGATACAAAGTGGAATTTTCAGAAAAGCAATTCCAACCATGACGCCGCAGGACTGAAATGTGCCGTGTCAAAAGTGCCAGTCGGGTGCTTGACACGAGCCATTGGGTTTGTGAGGGGGTGATTTCACCAAGGACTCGCTCCACAGCGTCTCCGTCTCCTCTTCACTGACAGTGGAACTTCCAAAATCTGATATCACCTCGCTTTGGAATATTTGAGACACGACTACTGACAGAAAAAGAGGAGGAAAATCATCAATCGTACCTTCATAACACCCATTTACAAGTATACAAAGTACAACTATATCACCAATCATGTGGATTCGGAGCTTCGATACCGGCGCCCCCCATAGGGGGGCAGCTTGAGGACGCACCAATCTTAACTTGTATCATACCAGGATGACTCAGCTAAAAGCCTCCAATGAGCGTTGCCACTCAAATGAAACATAATTCAAACCCCATGAAATGAAACCTGAGAAAGGGCAAAGGTCACCAATGGTGCCCAAATGGCACATATGGTGGTTCCACCTGGACAAACCTGTGTTACAACACCCGTCAAACTGTTCAGCTTCACTTCTTTAGCATCTGTGTTTACATCAGATATTACTTTAATTATTCCTAGGTGAATTGGGCAACGAATGATACAAAATTGGTTTTCACTTGCAGTTCACAGGGTGGCCACAAGAGGCTCAATCCCCATTGACTCCCATGTTCAAATGAGCAACTTCAGAGGTGAATGAAAAATGTTTAAAGTCTGGTACTAACGACAGTTTTGGTCTCAGTCAATCACATGTGTTCCCGTGACAACTATGTGGGGGCGGGGCTTATTTTAGTTATGTCCCGGTTTGAAATGGTGCATAATTAAGGGGCGTGGCCTCTTGAGTGACACTTGGGCGGACCTTCTGTGGATGCTGCGACAGCAACATGGGCCCACCCCAGCTCTACCTGTGCTCCGCCTCTATGCCCCAGTTTTGGATGAACCAGGAAGTGGGAGGAGTTAGTGAGTAAACCGCCCACTGCGAGCCTCGTAAGCACTCTGCAGAAACATATGGGTGACGTCATGGACGCTCCATCATGCACTGAATTTCCCTCTTGTAATGAGCTGATTAGATAATTGCATCAACTAAATGAAAACTGATAACATAAACAACTTCAATAACATGTTTACTCTGCTAGGCGTTTCAGCTCAGAGCTGCAGATTCCAGAGTGGTGCAGACAGAGGGAGGAGGAGTGATGGTTATCTGACGGAGAAAGAAAGAAAAAGGAAGTAGGAAGTAATTAAAACAGGACAAGGAGGAGAAGAAGAAGAAACTCAGCTATTTCACTGAAGTGCTTCTTCTGCATTGAAGATTCGATTGTGTGCGTTTGTATTTGAAGGAATTCTTGAGATGTTTTTGCACCTGAGAGTAAAGAGAACAATAATACTATCAATGTATTTCCCTAGTGCCCTCGAGCTATTTCCAGATACTGTTTCCTATAAGAGCCTCACATAACCAAACAAATTCAAACCTGCATTTTCACACATTAATGTCAAAGAGACCTTTTTTTTTTTTTACAAACCGAGATTTTCTGCCGTGCATCTGCGATGAAATGTTCTCAGCAGCAGAGAGATTTGAGCCCACATCCATCACGGTGCCGAGATGTGAACTCAACTCAAACTGTGAAGAACATGTCATTTCTCTATCTCCTCTCCTTCATGCTGCTGTTTTATAGAATGAGAGGCTCCGCCGTGTTTAACGCACCATTTCCCTCCTCAGTGTGAGCACGGGATGATTGGTGAGCGGAGGAGGTGGGGAGGGGAGGGGAGGGGAGGGGAGTGGACCCAATGTCCCTGCGTTTTATTGCCCCGCTCTCGCCCGTCCAGCTTGGCTGGTCAGAGCAGAGTCGTGGGTTTTACAAATAAGCAAATGTCCTTTTTTTTCTGCTTAAAACGCAGCGGTCACTTCACAGGGTCCGCTCTCTGGACATCGGTTTGAATATGTCGTGATGCAGAAACGACGCCGAAGGAGAAGGGTTGGCTAATTCATGAGGAGGAGGAGGAAGAGTCTATGAAGGGATTAGATGTCCTTAGTAAAGATAATTGTCCACGTCTGCCATAACATCATGTGGTCTCATCTCTGAGCCTCCGAACGAGACTCGAACTAAACTTTGGAGCCGGGTTCTCGTCGTTAATGAGCCTCGACTAACTGGTTTTACATTTCACTTCCACCACTGATGGAACACACAACCGCCTCCGAGTGTTCATAGCTGGGTAATTTTAATTAGGTCGTCCTAAAGTGATTTATCCAACAAAAGTGTTACCTCCTAAATGCACCATCATCACTATGGCATCTCATTTTGGCCGCACACGGGCGCAGAGCCACAACCCTTCTGTAGAACAGGAGGTCAGGCCCCGATATCTCATTAAAATGGATAAATCTTTATTTTTTACAGTCTTTAAAAATGCATCTAATACTAAATACCTGGATCTCTGCTCTGCTACTTCCTGGTTGATCCATTAACGGGCAAACAGGAGAAGCACAGGGGCAGATGGCTCTGTGACACAGACACTTGATTGTTGTTTTGACAAGTCCAGATCTGGTTTTCCAAACACCACTAACCTCCTCACACTTCCACCAGAACCATGTCAGAAAACATGAAGCTGGGCGTGAGGACGAGCGGCGCAGAGGAACAGTGGAGCGTCCACGACAAACCCTGAAGTCAGGCTTTTTAACACAGAGCAGCATCTGGCAACCGAGGAGGACGATAACAGCTGCTGCTGCTGCTGCTGCTGCTGCTGCTAACATCTGCATGGGCACGAACCCAGTGCAGATCAGAGGGAAGGGGTGAGGCAACTTGAGACACGTGTGCCAATATTGGTACGCCACAGTGTAATCAATGACACGCCGGCCAATCAGAGCACAGTGGCCGCCGCTTATGCAAATACGGCTTCAATCTCATTGTTGCACTTTAAACTACTGTAACTCAGTCAGAAGATAAAATTCAAATGGTTCCTGATAGAAGAGAAGAGCTTTACAAGGATATCCGGGGTATTATGGTATGTCAAAGTGATCCAGGTGCAACTACAGTCCAATCACAGGCGAGATTTGATTGACAATCAAAGCAGAGCAAACTTGCTGAGGTAATTTGATTATTTCATTTTATTATTACTATCATTATTATTTGTACTACAATTATTATTTATCATATTTAAATGTATATTTGTAATTTTATTATCAGAATTATTTATATTATCAATTAGGTTATATCATTATTTTGTATTAGTTCTATAATTTGACTATTATCATAATATTTTTATTATCATTATTAATATCATTTGATTATTAGTTGCAGCAAAACAATTATCATGATTTGTTGATAAATAGAAAAAAAATGTTTTGCAGCTGCTGAGTCTTAATTAAACAGAATCTTTAACTTAATCAAACTGCCACTCAGTGTCAAACCCCTAGTCCAAGGCGACGGGCGATGTTACGTAGCATTAAGTGGATATGAAGTGACATGAGAATTTGGTTCTATAGTGAAAATGAGAAAATGTTCTGGTGCACGTGAACAGACGGATCGTGAGTGGATGTGCACGAGCGCTCGTCTGTTTGTGGCGTCGGCAGAAATAGTGTCAGGGTCAATTGATTCAGCTCCTGGAACCCCTCCCTGCTCCACTGCACGGCAATCATATCTGTGCTGGATCACATCCCTAAGAGCTTGTCACTAAAACCCATTATATACTGCCCCCCCCCCCCCCCCCCCCCCCCCCCCCCCCCCCCCCCCCCCCCCCCCCCCCCCCCCCCGGCCCCCCCCCCCCCCCCCGCCGCCCTGCCCCCCCCCTCCCCCTCCCCTCAACTTGTATGACACCAATAAAGAACCTGTAATAAGAATCTGAGTACCTCAGTGAGCTGGTGAAGCACCTGTGGAATAACGGAGAAAGAGGTGTGTGCGCTGCCATGAGGTTGGAGGGGCACAGATGATTCCTGCCTCGGAGGGAGGCGGAGCTACAATACTGAGCATGAAATCATTAAATCATGCAGTAACCCCCTTCCTTTAGAACTCATCTGGTGTCTGGCCTGATTACTGAGCCTGTCCCACGTAAACAACTCTGTTTATTGTGCGGACTCAAACAAACACGTGTGCGGACGCGGCGCACGGGGGAGCACCAGGCTTTGATGTGCTTTAAAGAAGCTTTAAACTATGTGATTAAATATTAAAAGCCAGATTTCTGGATGTTCTTATGATATTAAAATGTTCAATTATGAATATTTACTATGCACATGTAGCATCCTCATGGCCTGGATGCATGTGTTTCACTGCTGGCGGTAAACATGGATGCAAGACATCTGCGGGACATGGGGGATTTTACCTATATATATATATATATATATATATATATATATATATACACGAGGGGGAGGAGGCGGAGGAGGAGGGGGAGGAGGGGGGGGGGCGCCGTGGAAACTAGATGTGCTAAGAGTTAGCGCAGCCTGTCCAGAGTGTTCAGCCTCAGCGAGCTTCACCCACAGCGGAACGTCCTGGGAGACGTGGCGGCGGCGTCTCCTCCCGTCCGTCCAGCTGCCCCACACTGGCATTATTTAGCTTCTGCTTGTCTCCGCCTCTCGTCTTCACTTCCTGTTTGTAATCTATGCTGTCACTTCCTTCCCTCCTGCCAGGTCTGGAGATCCAGAGGAAGGAACTTTGCAAACTTCTCAGTCTTCGAAAGTTGCGACGTCACGGCATGAGCGCGGCGATGGTGATGGTGAGAATATATCGTTATTCTTCCTCGGCGCTCCGCGGCGTGCTGATGAAATGGAGCATGTGACAAACCGGCTTGACCCTGGAGGAGTAATTGATTGATAGACGGTCGGCTGGACTAATGACGGACAGCGTTCCACAAGAGAACGGCTGGTAAGAGACATGGCGGCTAAACGCCGCGCGAAAGCGCCATTCCGGCCAACTCGCCCCTTCCTGTCAACCTGCATCTGGCCATCGGGGCCGGTGATTGATGACAGCTGTCAGTCTGCTGTCCGCTCCACCTCGTCACCCTCGCCCGACGCCACTGCTGCCGTGGTAACAGTCCATCTCCCCTCTGCTGGCAGGTTTGACGGAGGAGAGCCTCATCCAAACCGGGGATCATCCACCCGGCTGCTCGCCTCCGACCTGCCCTTGTCTGACGTCAACGATAAAAACAACTGATCCGATTTTCCTTTTTTTGAACCGAAAAATGTTCAGAAATGCATTAAATGTATCAAGAGTGTGGAATGGATTTGAAATGGAAATCTGGTCTCACCCCGTCACACCAGTCTACGCCACTAGGGCGAGTTGTGAGTCAATACACCACTCAGCAGGTCTCTGGCTACACAATAATAATGAATGAAATAATAATGATAGTAATAATAATAATAATAATAAATAGCTGTGATTCAATTTCATGTAGTGAACAAATGAGGTGCAACAAGTAACCCCACCACCTACTGTTAAGATACTGAATTACGTCACTTAGCAATTAGCATGTGATCGGCTCTACCGCGATAAAACAAGATATGGACACAAACAAGTTTTGCTGTTTGAGCTGAGAGGGAAAAAGAAGTTGTCAGATGTGACGAAGTCAAGTGAAAACTTAAAGGAGCTGATGGTTACAATACAGACAGTATGTGGTTAGGCAGAATAAGTAAAGGCGACATGATGATGACTGAAAGTCTCTGAATGGCATTAATTAGTGTGAGTGAGATCACAGGCCTGAACATCAACGTCAAAGGCAGCAGCTTTACTTTCATTTTGCGGGGAGCCATGGGGAGCGGGGAGGCACGGAGGCAGGGATGCAGGGAGGGAGGGCTGTGTTTGAGGCTTCCTTGCCAGTGGAGTTTAAAAATCAGGTGCCCAGTGAAGCAGAGGAGGCTGAAAATACAAAGGGGAATTACAGGGAGGTGGAGGAATCGGCCATTTTGGCTCCACATCAGGACACAAAGTTGTGTTATGGATTGCAGATACTCTGAGACACATCTTTTAAAAGGCACCGGGGGCCAGTCAGAGATCTGCTGACCGGCTGGATTGAAGAAAAACATCTGTTTGGGCATTAATGGGGGCGGGATTTAGCCTGTCCTGCAGTTTGCATTACACTGTCCAGTAGGGAAATGATATATGCTCCGGGGGTGTCAAACATAAACCCAGCCCACCAGAGGGTCCAAACCAGTCCGCAAAAAACGCAACAGAGAAGATATAAACTGCAAAATTCTTTTTAATGTAAGTGACTGCAATTTAAAATGTGTCCACTAGGGGGTCACACACATCACAGAGAAAACTGTGGTGTCAAATATTAGACCTGTGTGCCAAAACCAGCCCACCAGAGGGTCCAAACCAGTCCGCAAGATGACTTTGCAAAAGATGTACAAATTTGATATAATACTAATGCAATACTAGCCCCGCCCACTTTAGCTCAATTTTGGCTGCATGTGTCCCCCCGTTCGAAACCTTCATGCTTCAGCGCCCTCAATCATTCATGGAGTTGATGATTGA
Source organism: Chascanopsetta lugubris (assembly GCA_016785325.1). Taxonomy (NCBI): domain Eukaryota; kingdom Metazoa; phylum Chordata; class Actinopteri; order Pleuronectiformes; family Bothidae; genus Chascanopsetta; species Chascanopsetta lugubris. Next base: position 260,095 of record JAFBJT010105763.1, read on the forward strand.
TGATTATCCACAAAGTATCTCCACATCCACTCACACTCTGTCACTAACTCAGGAGCGTCGCAGTGTTCAGACTCAAATCTATTATACAGACAGTTATATGTTTCACATGACATCAAACAAACCCGCCGTGATGAATGCGCTCGGCTTGAGTAGCTTATAAAAGTAGACAGCCGCGCTCGAAACATTCAGTTATTGATTACTGCCGGGCTCCAACTGTGGCAGAGCATGAATAATAATAATAATTATGATATGAATGAATGTAACACCACTTTTAACAGCACACATTTTCTCATCAGTACAGTAGAGCAGGGGGATGTGATCTAAATCAGGGGTTCTTAACCTTTTTGACCTTGAGGCCCAATTTTTTCAGTGCAGTGTGTCCCGGGGTCCACTAAATAATAACATTGTATCATTGATCTCACTCTTTGTTTGAGTTGTATTCAATTATAATAAACCAAATCCACTTACAGTGTAACGAGCTAAAAGCTGAATAAAGTTTGATAAACACTTGAATGACTTGATAAAATGTGATCACTACAAAGATTTGTATTAAACTTGAATTAACTTTTGCTGATCATTCATGGAACAGATCAAGCAAAAAAATGTACAGGTGTAAGTCAAGCTAATCAATTAAAAAAAGGAACAATATTACAATATTATGTGTTACAGCCCCGCCCTGTGTTTGCTTCATTAATATGCAGCACATTAAATTTACATTGGAATGTAGTATATGGTAATTAATGATGATTGATAATCCACATCATTGGACCACCACAGTTACATGGAGTTGAATGGGCAACAGGATGAAAATGAAGTGTTGTTGTCATAAAGAGCGCCCCCTCTCTGCCACTGCTGGAACTACGAGAAACAGCTACTTCAAATAGAGATCAGCTATGAACCATACTGGAGAAAAATATGGAAGAATCAAAGCTTAAAGGTGCTGTGTGTACGATTTTGGCGACTTTTGTCACTTCTAAAAAAGATTACAAAACAATCACATACTGCCACATTTTTGGATTTCCAATAACAGAAATGTTTCGGGTTTTTCTACTACCTTTAAATGATCCCGTTAATGTATGTTTACATGAGGAGCGGGTCCTCTCTACGGGGGGGGGGGGGGGGGCTGCCATGTTTTTACTGTAGCCCAGAGTGGACATACAACTGAATTACTAACTATATCACCATCCAGGGAGTGTGTGTGATCTGATGCCCTCAGCTGACCCCTGTGACCCTTTGATTGACTCTCCTGGTCCTCAGGGTGCGTCCATCACTGAATAGTCATTTTGGTAACTTCCTGTTTGAGTGTGAAATAAAAGGACACAGCCCGACATGACGATGGTATTTGGATTTCTCTACACTCCTGGCAACTTCTCCGGCTGGGCTCAGTCTACATGTGGAGCTATTTTTAACCTGGATTATAGAAACCCAAGCCACGCGCGCGCGCACGCGTGCGTGTGTGTGTGTGTGTGTGACAAGCCGTCTGCTAACAAAGCAACCTCTGCACGTCCGCACAGATGAAATACCTGCAGCCCTCCAGATACACTATCGGTGCACCACAGTGTCAGACGCAGGTCTGCTGAGGACAGGACAGAGAGGAGTGCGTGCCAGGCGATATCCAGATCCCACCCTTCCGCCCCGCGCACACTCCAATCGATAGAAATGAAGATGTCTTTGAAATAAAGGCTCGGGGGCCCCCGGGCCTCTTCCTGCTTTGGCTCCGTCCCTGGATCAATGTGCAGGGGGTCATGTGCAAAGCAGCCCCACAAACACAAGTCACTTAAGCATTAAAAAGTGCCCGGCCGCCTTCCAGCCCATAGATTTGTTCATTTCATTGCTCCCTCTCTCACAGAGCCAAGGTGATTGGACATAAAAGCCCCTCCCCCTCTTTATACCGTGTTATTTACACTCGGTGATTCGACTGGAGGTCTTAAAAGGACAGAATGGCTGGAGTGTGTGTGTGTGTTTAGGTTTTACTCTTAATCTTCCAGGGACCGAGGAAGAGGGCGGGGCTCCTCCTCACCGTCCACCTCTGTGAAATACCAACTGCAGGCAGTTCATTTGTTGCCGCTTCAGTCCATGAAGTGATAAGTGGGTTTGAGTTATTGTTTGATGAGGACGTTTCCCCACAGGGACTAATTATCCCTTATGTTATCTCCTGTCGGGATCTGAACCCAGTCAAACATGGGCTGAACCTCCACTACAAAACAAACAGGGTCTCTATGTCAGTGAAATTAAAGGTCTCTCTTGTTAGTAACTGACGTCCCTAAAGATTATTAACCTTTATGTTGATTGTTGAAATGTTGTGTTTGGACATGGAACACTAGTGTTAGAGTATAGAGCACTTCTGTACGATTTGGGCCATTTTCCATAACCCTTAAATGAGCCCAATAATGTTTTTGTTTTTTTTTATATGAGAAGTGAATCCTCACTACGGGGGACGCCATGTTTTTACAGTAGCCCAGAGTGGACGTACTAAACATCTTTTGAGTTTTAGTGACAATTGAAGTCTACGACAGGTTGAGGTGATGGACATAACAGGCGACTTCACCTCTAGATGTCACCCAATCGTACACACTGCACCTTTAATGAGCTGTGTGAGGGTGAGAGTAAAGGTGAGGTATCAAACGTACGACCAGTGGGCCAAAACCTGCCCACCGGAGGCTCCACACTGGCCTGTCAGATGATTTTAAGAAGTGTAAACATGTGGAAGTTGGTTGATTGTTACGTCGGGACACTAGAGGGAGCTCATGCCACTCGGAATTGGTGAGTTTCAGAGAAAAAGCTACCATCGCCACGTGCTAACATTAGCCGTGCCGCTAAAGTGACCGCCATTGTTATGTTTTGTGATTAGCAGAGGCTGAGGCACAGTTAACAATTCTGAATGTTTGATTGTGGAGCTCATCTCCGCACCGATGTCAGATGTAAACGCGAGGTGTCAGGACGGGGTTCTTGTCTCGCTCTTGTTTCCCAAACTGTTTCTGAGGCGCCGACAGTTTTTCGAATGAGAGAACGAGAGCGAGACATAAAAAGCTACAGAAAATGCTGTATTATCCCTCTTTGAAGCTTTTTGTCAACGGGAGACAAGAAGTACTCCATCAACCTTCAGGGAACTGGAATACTCCCACACTGACGGAGCACTATTCAATAAAAGCCTGATTTAGGTGCCCATCACTGTCCTAATTGCCCCCCCCCCCTCTCTCTCTCTCTCTCTCTCAACACCAGAAAGCAACACCTTCCCGCGGCAGCCTCGTGGAAATATCAACACAGATTAAATTCATGTGTGG
>JAFBJT010105773.1:0-40016 GCA_016785325.1 Chascanopsetta lugubris
AAATCCGGGAGAGTGGGAAGAACCCGGAAGAAACAAGGAAGTAACGAGGAAGTGTCATTAGCAAACAGCAGGTGAAGTTCAAAGCTGCTACAGCGTCGCTGTCTTTGCTCGACTCGGGTGACAGCATCATGCCCGCGGGACAAACGCCCAGGTGAGGGACATCTGTTTGACTGTTATTCAGAGTCGACTGTATTTGAATGTCGACCGCGTTCCTTCCTTCTGCTTGTGTACACACCGACGTTACGCTACAGTTAGCAAGCGAGGTACCGTCCGTGTCTAACAACCTGAGCGACGTGACGGTTAGCTCAGCGATGCTTCACAGCGCCACAGCAACAGCTAGCCCGATGCTAACCGGCCATTTACACTATTTAGACACCACAACACGAGCCGTCACATGCAGCCGGAGTTGTTTTAATCAGGTTCGTAAAGACTTAGGAATCGCCCTGTGCCAGTGAGGACGTCAGGTGGGAGTCATGCTATTTTCAAAGGCACAGTGTCAGATGAATGACAACAGTGTATATGCACCTTAATATGCAAATCGTTGTTTTCATTAACCCAAAATGAGCCTGTTGCACTTAAAGTAGAAGAGAACCACGACGAGGAGGCAGCCATGTTGCACCACCGTGAAGTCAGAAGAGCCCAGAGTGGATCAATTCAATTACCAGATGTTCCCATAGGTTCCACATGCTTGGAAGGGACAGTAGAGATAGAACGGTATTCCGCTGCGGCATATACATTCAGGGCAAGTCTAATACAGAAAATCTTGCACACTGCACCTTTAATTTGTACAGAAAGATTGTATTCTTCCTGTTTATGTATGACGCCAATCATCACTTATTTGTCTTAGAGGGGGGTATGAATCTGGATTGGTCCAAAAAACAAATCTCGGTCGACCCCGAACACAAACATTGTGTTTGGATAATACAAACTGTGAAAACATATTTGCCACTGGATTGGACAGACAAAGATGAAAAGATGAAAACCAGTGTTTCCATCGCAGCCTTTGATGCTAATTTATGCACTTGCTGACATTTCCATTCCTTCACCTGCACCACTTGAAGGATCGAAGCCATCCACACCAGTGCCAGTGGGGGACTGGAGGGGTTCAAGGCCCATGCGGTGTTCCAGGAAATAGACAAGAAGCTGCAAGAGGTGACTGTATATGCCCAACACAGAGTGACTCACTTCCAAAATACAAACTCATTTCCCTTTTTAATTTTATCCTTGAGGCAGATATTATGCCTCTGTCATTACAGTGTTAAGCGTTTGAGATGTTAAACAGTCAAAACTGGTCAGTTTAGGTGTAGAATGTGAAAATGTGGTGTTTGTTGACACAGTCATAGTTTGCCCTCGTCCTCTGCATAGCAACACAAGTCAGACTTGCAGTGCAGTGAACACAAGCGACACAATTTTTGGGGACCGTTCATGCGTTGATGAAATGTCTGTACAAGAAATGAAATTCCAGAGTGATGTTTACCGACATGTTTGATTTAAATTGCTGTCGTTTTTTTTTATAACCACAGACCTTATTTTCAAGTGTGTCACCAAAACGCCTTTCAAATTGAGATGGAATGCGCACATTTTTGCCGTCATTCTTGCATTTCTCTGCGTAGAAAGTTATTTTCTCATGGTAGAGAGATGGTGTCTAGTTCACTGATCCAAAAATCTGTGTGTGTGTGTGTGTGTTTTAAACAGGATGGAGAACAGTTTGTGAAAAAGATCGGCGGTGTGTTTGCCTTCCAAGTGAAGGACGGCCCAAACGGCGAGGAGGCGACTTGGTTTGTGGACGTGAAGAACGGCAAAGGTTGCGTTCACAATGACACGGGTACGAGAACTCATGGGTCTAGAAAACATTAATCAGGTGCTCGTGTCGATGTTTAACTTAGGTTTATGGACGGCATACACTGTTCTTTATCTTTTCTTTTTTTTATCGTAATATATTTTAGTTTAAACCTCGCTCTGATATCTTTGCTCTGCAGACAAAAAGGCAGACTGCACCATTTCCATGTCGGACGTAGATCTGTTGGCCCTGATGACAGGGAAGATGAACCCGCAGACTGTGAGTATTGTCTCAAAACAACATTTATTTACCTTAAGTCATGACACCGGACATTAACTTCTGATGACAAGTGGGAAGCTCAAAGAACATCCATTATTCCGATCATTGCCTTAATTGTGATGGGGTTAAAAAGAACTGTGAACCATAATGACAACCGGTGTATTTTTCACAGGAGTAATGTGCTTCCTTTACACTAGTTCATAGCATCCCAGTGGTTAGAGCAATCACCTTTGAAAGGTCACTGGTTCGATTCCCACTTGGTCCCTGCCGCAGTGTCACTGGCCCTGACACTGATGCCCCCAACGGCCCTATGTGAACTGGTAGAAGATACTCCGTCACCCAGGCGGTTGAAGATGACAGGACATGACTATCAGAATGTGTTGTCTTTCTGCTTTAGTTGTTGCACGAGTTTATAGAAACATGGCAGGAGACAGAAAATGAACAGAAAACAGAGCTGCCAACTCTGCGTCCAACCTCTTTCTCTCCCAATTTTACGACAATGACTCGAGAAAGTGGGCTCATGAACCTCGGCAGGGATATCAAACCGATATCCCTCCGAATTCAAGAGTAAGCGCTCTCGGGGCAGTTCTGATCCACCATGAACACGAGAACCGTGCATTTCTCCTCCGCACAAATGAGAAGTGCACTTCTATTTCTAGGCAACAACATTCCTTACCCTCTTTTCATTCACAGGCGTTCTTCCAGGGCAAGCTGAAGATCAAGGGGAACATGGGTCTGGCCATGAAGCTTCAGAACCTGCAGCTGCAGCCCGGCAAAGCCAAACTGTAGAGTTCTAACTACTCGGAGCGATTAACAACGGGTCTGGATCCTGATCTAAACATGGCTTCGGGTCCGGACCCTTCTCACCACTGGACTGGACCACTTCTCCCTCTAGTGACCTCGTCCTCAGCCGCACTTCAGTAGCAGGACGATAATATAGATAGATATTATCGAACGATGTCCCTGTCTGCGGGCTGTCCCACGATTTCACCCTTAGATCACTAGAGAAGAGAGATGCCTCTACTCGTTCATTATATTTCTGTAGATTTCCAACTCGTGTTGTTCATCGATCCCTGGTAGAAATGTTTTTAGACGAGCAGACGGATGATTTTCAAAGTGCCTCCTCGTCCCCAGATTTCAGACTATGATACTGACATGGTTTTCATTGTAGCTGCCCAAAGTTGTAATGGAGGGGGGGTTGTGAGTTTCTGCTGTGCAAACATAACTGTACAAATCTCTAAACAATTTCTACTTAATAAACATGTGTGTTCTTTGAGCTCCCCTCAGCAGTCTGTCTGTCGGCTTTGACGTCGTCTGTAGGATTTAAGGAAACTATCAGCAGAAAATGAATGTGATGTTGGTAAGTAATTTTTGTTTTTTCCTTTTTACAATCCGAAGAATTGCTTGTGTATTTGTCTGTTTGGAATCAGTTTATTATTATTATTATTATTATTATTATTATTATTATTATTATTATTATTCGCATTTTATTATCCAATCCAACTTTATTTCTACAGCACTTTAATACCATATAAATCAAGAAGTATATTATTATTATTATTATTATTATTATGCCATTATAGACTCTAAACACTTGGAATGGAGTCATCTTTACTGTAGAACAATTCAACTTTTCTATGTGCGATCACATTTTTTTGAGCCGGCTGTTATACAAGTTCACAATTGGCGCATTCTCAGAGCCGGTCAGGTGCCTCTTTCAGCCTGTGTTCTGCTGGTATGTGATTTGACTCAGGTCGGACTCTCTCTGAAAATGTCTGTTTGACAGACATGACCTGTGCGCATGCACGGAGGCCTGTGCTTCTGAGTGGTGGATGTAATTTTGGCCGTGCTTCAACAGCTCTGATGGTCCATGAACAATTGTCCAGCACTCCCTTGCTTGTAAACTGGATCTGGCAGAAGCTGTGTTGCCATGGCGGCCACCACGTTCTTAATCACCAGTGCTAACCAGAGTGCTGCCAGAGGTAGCTTCATTCTGGTGTGTGTGTGTGTGTGTGCGCACGTGTCTGCGTGTGCATGTGTCGCTGAGCTTATTTTCATTTCTGTTGACGCGTGCTCACACCGAGACCAGTGCTGTTTATGTGAGCGAGAGTGCTGATTGCAATCCTCTTCACTGCCACAGGTGTCACTATACTCCACCATTTATGGAAAATCCCCAACCGCTCCTTTGAGTCATCAGTATTTCTGTGTGTTTCAAATTTGAAAACAGAAACAAGACGAGCAAAACGGTTTGTCTGATATTCCACATAAAATGGATTTAACTTCATGACCAAATTATAATGTTGACTCTCTGTTAAAATGGAAACGTTGGCAAAACTTCCAAACGCAGGCTCCTTTGTTTATTCACTGTAAATGATCATTCTCCTCCTGGCTTACACACACACACACACACACACAGCTCCTCCCTCATAGTTTAGGGGGCCTGTTTGAGGTCCTATTAGTGTGGCTCGCCACAATAAAGGTCCTGTGTTTGGACAGGACACAACTTGGATGTCACTTTTAGACTGCGCCTCTGCATGCTTTTTCTTTTTTCTTTTTTTGGAGGACCCTGAACTTTTCCAACTCGGCAGCGAGCTGGTTCCAGACTGCCACGCTGTAGTTTTTCCTTTGTGGAGAAACATTGCAGCAACACAACTCTGTTAACTAGCTCTGACCCAGATTCCACTGCAGCTCTGGCTTGGCTACTTGTCTGGGTTCTGCAGTGAAAGTCACACATGGGTTATTTCTTTAGTCACCAGTGGCTACTTTTTGAGAGGGGCTCTTCATAGTATATTTTGCAAAAGGAACATTACAATTCTGAAGGTGCATCCAGCTTCAAACGCAAAGCCTTTCATTTGACATTGGACAAAGGTTCATCTGAACACTGCAACTTTGATCGTGTTTGTTGAGAGAGAGATGAAAATCATGAGATGAAACAAGGGGCACAGAGGAGAATCCACGGTGGTGGAGGAATCCTGATGACTCCAACTAGTGGATGTGCAGTGTAATTGCGGTGCGAAAGCTTCACGTAGACATGCACAAACCTAAATGCACACAATGGCATAGCATAGTTGCTTGGATGTATTAACAGAACAGGATCCAGCACCTCCCCTTGGACTTGTAGCAAACATTTTCCAGTGGCCAGTCACGGTACTGCAGCAAAAATCCATATCCTGCCCAAAATACATTTTTCCCATTGACCACAATCATAATTTAGACGCATGTAAAAAATCTTTGCCGGACTTCTCGAGACATACTAATAGGCGATTACTGGTTTTTGTATTCTATATATTATAAATATGATGGTATGTGCTCGAGCACTCTTGATTGTCAATGGGTGGCGATGGCAACAGCTCGTTCTCGTTCTTCCTGATGCATTATGGGAGCGATGCTTCTGCACATGCTCTATGGGCCGCACAACTTGGAAATAAACCCGCAAATGGCATATGTGCCGCGCGAGCCACTTCCATAAACTTGAATGTGGTCATGTGATCTGAATCCTCTGCATAGATGTCCCCCGCAACCATAAATCAGGTTGAAGAGAGCAGTGGCTTATTGTGGAATTTCCTCTTGAATCCTTGGATTGTATTCTGTTTTTGCTCGAAACAAAAAAGCTACGCTCAGCGGAAAATGGCTCACTCGGGATGAAATCGACCGAATATTCCACCAAAGAGTCCGTTTGACTGCATCCACCCTTAAAACCAGCCGGGAGTAACTTGTGGGAAGGAGTTCAAAATTCGAGATGAGAAGATTCAAGCCTCCCTGCTGATCGGGCCGAAAGTCACCACGATCCCCGCTGCCCTCGGATGTGTCCTGGAGAATGAGATGAACCTGTGGCGGAGAATCCGCTCGATACGGAGCGCAACCTTTCCTCTGAGAGAGTTGTCTGAACTTGTTCCACTGGATGTGTGGAAACTTCCAAATCACACGGAGCCGTGTCCTGGCAGCTGGTCTGAACTCGTCCTCACAGCCTGCCAGACATCGCGATGAGCCATGAGGACAACGGGCAGCTGAGGGCGGGGGGGGGGGGGGGGAACCGGGGGGGGGGTTTTTTTCGGGGGGGGGGGGGGGGGGGGGGGGGGGATCAGAGTGAGTGTAGTTGGTCCGTCTCTGTAGCAGCCTGCACACAGCAGGTCAGCAGGCATGAGAGGTGATGTGTCCAAAAGCCCCACTGGACCCCCCACAACCACACTGGAAGTAGCATTCATCACTGTCTGCAGGTCCAATGTGAAGGACAGGGAGGAAGTGGGAGATTTAGATTGGAGAAGGGAAGCAAATCGAAAAAGTAACTTCTGGAAGGTTGACGACGACGGCTCAGGTTTGAGCGAATCCAGCTGCACTCGATGAAAACATTTTCAGTTTCGAATTTCACACACGAGGCAGATAATACGGAGCCGACGGACTGGTTTGACACTTCAATGGAGGAACAGAGTTCTTTTTAAAGTAGCTCAAAAGCTTTTTCATACAGAAGGTCGTTGTGCTTTAACAAGGCCTCCCCTCCCTCCAAAGTGTGAGGAAACTACCGCTTAACACCAGACGCTTTCGAGGAAATGATTTGAAAGTATTCCAGGAAGGAAAGGTGGAAAATATAGACACTTGCCATTTTTCCATCAAACCAATTCCAGTTGGCTCTAACTTTATTCTACATATATGCTGGTTGTCTTTATTGAGACCTGACCAGGCTGGCAACTGATCTCTCCATCCAAAAGTCCAAACTGTGGCCCGTGGTCCATTTTTTACAAATTGGCCCGGTGCAGTGTGTAAGATTTGGTGACATCTAGAGGTGAAGGTGCATGTTGTATCCATCACCTCACCCTTCTGAGCTTGCAGGAGAAACTATGGTAGAACATCATAAAAACTCGAAAGATGTTAAGTTCGTCCTCTGGGCTACTGTAAAAACAATGGCGCCCACTCCCGATGTTAATATACATTAATGAGCTCATTTAAGGGTCATGGAAATGTCAGTATACAATTGATTCATACTATTTTTAGAAGTCACAATGAAAGTGACACACTGCACCTTTAAACAAACGCACCTATTCACCGAGATCTGTTCGACATGATTATCAGTCATGAGACAAACCTCTGGAAAGTCGTCCCTGTAGAGATCAATGCAGTATAATGGGAACAGATAGCGAGTAACAGAAGATGCACACAGATGATGCCATTGTCAGGATTCACCTCCACTTGTATGTCAACGATGACTCATCATAAAAGGACGGGGGGAAAAAATCTGTTTCTACGCACATCGCATGGTTTTACTAATAATCTGCATCGCAGATGTGGAGAGTCCTCCAGAGAGCTCAACCTTCGAGGCCACTGTGTCTGTTTGAACTCAACTGTGCTTTAAAGGCGCTGTGTGTGTAAGATTGAGTGACATCTACAGGTGAGGTTGCGTTAGGTATCCATCACCTCACCCTTCCCATCTCAGCATGCAGGAAAAACGTAAAGTGGCCCTTAGTCGTTACTCCAGCTCGAAAGTTAATCCGTCCAATCTGGGCTATTGTCAAAACATGGCTGTATACAATTGCAAATCTTACACACTGCACCATTTAAGTGCGTGCATCTCCAGGAAACGTGGACCACAGATCATGACACAGGCATTTATTTTTTTGAAACCCAAACCCTCTGCACTGAAGGGAAAACTGATCAATACATGAGAAGGTGGGGTGTGGTGGGGTGGGGGGGGGGGGCGCGGACGGGTGGGGGGAAAGAATTTTCAGGGGGGGGGGGGGGGGGGGGGGGGGGGGGGGGGGGGGGGGGGGGGGGGGGGGGGGGGCGTTGTAGGGTTGGAGGAAAGAATTTTCATTTTTGGCTCCCGGTCAGGTCAGAGCTGTCTCCCGTACTCACTCCCTTTCCCTTTTCCCCTCAACGTTCTCTCCCACTCCCACTCCTCTCTCACATCTGGAGGGTATCTGCTGTGGCTGTGTGTGACTCCCTGCCTGCTATGGGACAGCCTGTGTTTGGACTGGACGTCAGACCTGAGTGCATTCCGGCTCACGTCGTGCAGTAAGGGGGTAAAGTACAACAGTCTACCGCTCACTGTTCATGCTTGTGTGTCGGCCGCCGTGTTTACATGTAGCTTTTACTTTCAGTGCATCCGGCTCATTCATCCGTGCATGGCACTTTCTGCATGAGACGTCCCTTTAACAGCGCGTGGTGGCGAGCTCTTTGGAAATTGATTTTCAGACTGTTTAATGTCATTGAATGAGGAGGGAACATGAGAGGGTGGTTGACACAGTTGAAGCTCTTCACACTCCTCTCTGACCCCCGGATGCTGGATGCTGTTTTCAGTCTCTCCGACAAGGACCAGGTCAGACGGTCGGAGCTGGCAAGTGCACGCCGGGCTTTTATCTCCCCATGTCTGTGGGTGACTCACGCGGCTGTGTTGGTCTATTCGTCTCCACTTTACAGCCGCTCGCCGAGCACAGCCTCCCTGGTACTTGTGGTTACAACAAGCAGACAAGCATCCTCTAATGGATGACCTTGGCCTCGACGGCTACCTTTTGGGTGGAGGTGGATTTTATAATTATACTATTTTTATTTTATTTTTATGGACTTTGCCATCTCTGCAAACTCTGTAACCTTTATCCTTGACAGACAGATGCAAAACTTTTCTTTAAATAGTTTTATTAAAGGTGCAGCATGTACGATTTTGGTCATTTTTGCCACTTCTCTTGGTCGAGGAAAATTTTTTTTTATGACATTATAATCACCTAAATATATTTTTGTTCCTATGACCCTTAAATGGGCCCATTAATGTATCTTTACATGAGTGGGTTCATTACCTTAGAATGATACTTTTATGTTAGAGTGGGACCTCTATACGAAGGCTGCCGTATTTTTTAAAGGTGCAGTGTGTAAGATTTTGGCAAAAACAATTATATACCGACAATTATACGGATGTATAATCACCTCAATGTATGGCTTGCTTTTTACATTAGCCTAAAATGAGCCCTTTAATGTATGTTTACATCAAGAGCGGCTCCTCCCTTGGGGGCCGCCATGTTTTTATGATGTTCTGCCATAGGTTCTCCTGCACGCTCAGAGGGGTGAAGGTGAGGTGATGGATGTGACACGCAACTTCACCAATAGATGTCGCCAAATCGTACACGCTGCGCCTTTAATTACAATCGACGCATAACCGTAGAATAGAGTTTTATAAACATCCCATGACCTGATGTGTTTTGACCTTCACCCTCCACGTGCTCGGTGCGACAGCAGAGTTCAGCAGACAGCATGGCCTCTCCCAGTCACTCCCTCCTGCGAGCCCTGGGTGTGCTGCTCCTGGCCGGGGCTCTGGCGCGTTGCCAGGCCCCTCTCGACCCGGCGACGGAGGAGGAAGCGGAGGAAGCGACAACGAAGACGGACGCTGGAAAAGCGGCGACCAAGCCCGATGCCATCCAGTGCCCGGCAGACTGCAGCTGCACGGGGGAAGGGGCGGTGGACTGCGCCGGCGTCGACCTCACGGAGTTCCCCGCCGATCTGTCCGACAAGATCCGTCATCTCTCTCTGCAGGTTGTTTTGGCGCCGACGGACATTTGCAATTTCCAACACGAGCCCGCGCTAAACTCTCGCCTGCGTTGCCTTTCAGAACAACAAAATCGAGGAGATCACCGTGGAGCACATCTCCCATCTTTATCAACTCGAAACTCTTAACCTCCAGAACAACTGGCTCACCACAGAGGGTAAACAACGTAACGCCATGTAAACACTCATCTGCCGACGGCACAGAGGGGAGGATTTGCCACATGTTTGTGTTTGTGTCTCGTGTGTGAGACAAACAGAACTGTTGACTCACTGAGCCTCATCCTGCTGGATCCATTCCCAGCGATTCCCAAGTGTCTGGTTCAGTAGTGACTTTAAATCGTATTTATAGAGGCAATAAAAGCATTTATTGTCACTGTTTATGTAAGTTCTGACACTCGAAGTAATGAAATTTCACACGTTCAGATCCAAACCTCCCGTTTCACTCTGTTTATTGAGTTTCGCTGGGATTTCGGCACAAACCTCATAACGCTCCGACAGAGCATGAATCATGTTTGCCGTTAACAACCGTTGACTCGCTCAAAGTCGAGCCTTCAACGCTCCCACTGGCGGTGAGGCTGAGCACCGGTGGCTCGTTATTGCTCTTGCTAATGAAGCCTCAAAAATGAACACGACTCAGAGGACTTCTTGCCAGCTGTGGTGGCGGCTGGCTGGTGTTGGTTGTGATTCATTTGCATTCTGAAACAACCATCACCACATCAAATCCACACCTTCCAATGCTGGCTGCGGATCTCCTCAACTTCACCTCAAGGTTACGTGTGCAGGATTTCAGTGCATGTTGCCCCGTGTAGCTTGTGTTTGGGAGAATCGACGATGGCCTTTGAATCGTGTGAAAATCTGTCCGGCCCTCTCCAAAGCCAGTTTTAGCTTTCCTCTTAGCTTCGACAGAAAAATGGCGGCGCCCGTGGAGGACTTCCTCCAGTTTACATATAAATGGCTCAGTCTACAGTAACAAAAAAAAACACCATTCTCAATGTCAGATTATTACGCACTATTGTTTTACATTTAGAAGTAGAACCAAAGGGTGTGTTTGAAGAGAGTTTGGTGATCTCATGTATCGTTCCATGGAATCATTGTTGTAGCATTCCAGTCGGCTTCTTCAAGCTAGTATTACTGCGACACTGTGAATTGTTGATTTGAAAGGCTTTTACTGTGGAGAAACAAATGAACCTCCTTACCAAATGATTCTTTGTGCACTGAGAGGATTCACGATTGTTGAGGAACACTCTCCGCTTGTTTCCAGTGCCGTGTTGATGCTCGGCAAAGTGAACAACCAACACTCACGTCGTGTTTGTCTCATGTTTGCAGGCACTGAAGACGAAGGCTTTGAGATGCTGGAAGAGTTGGCGTATTTGTACTTGGCGAATAACAAAGTGAGTCCATCGTCTGCTCCGTCCCCCGGGGCCTCAACTCCGCAACATCGAAACTCACCTCCAGCATGTTGATCTCACTGTTCATGCACAGTGACATAGTGCCAGCTGGCAAAGAGAGGTGGCAGTCTCCCCCTCTCCGCTCGGCGCCAGCTTATGCTCGTAATGACTCCCAGTCACTATGTCGGTGCCAGCTGGTCAGGTCTAAAATGTTACTGACCCCTTTGGGTCACACAGAGGAACGGCCGAGAAGATGGGACAGATTTGTTTGGGCCTTTGCAGGGATGAACATGCAAACAGGATACAGGAAGAATAGGGGATTTGAAAGTGCTCGCTAAGCCTCAAAGACACCCATGCTGCTTTAATCCATAAACCATATTATAAAGGAGAGAGAGCTCTAAATGAACATCTAATCTCGCCAGTGCTTCCCGGATTTCTGCGTTCACTTTTATTCCCAACCCCCCCACAATGGAATCCTAGTCGTAACTCGCCGCACTATGTTTCTGTTTCTGTGTCAAACACAATCGTCTTCGCGAGAGGATTGACGAGCGAGCTGCCAAAGCAAATGATTCGAAAAACCACCGGCGATTCAAAACATTCTTGTTTGTAAAGATCTCCGGTTGAGAGTCAAAAGTACAACCAGTATCTCAGATCAGATGCATTTGGGCAAACCAGCGTGCTAATATGCAAGCCAGACAATGTCAATATGCAAACTTCTCTCCACTGACGATAGCTCTCCACTTCCACGTCTTACTTCAGCCATTTAGCGAGAGACATTTTTTAAGTAGCTCCGAACAAACGTTCAGGTCCAACCTGATATTGGGAAAATTCTCATTTTGGCCTCATAGTGAAAATGTACTGGATGGTTCAAGTTATTGCGAGACGGACAATGAGCTGTCGAGTCCGTCCGAAGCGCTTTAAATACCCAAACCTTTGCAGCAGCACAACATGACGCCTCTTTCCCTTTACCTGCAGCTCACTTCAGCACCCAAGGCCCTGCCACCTTCTTTGGTCAGTGCTGATTTTGCTGCTAATCAGCTTGCGAAGATCTACCCGTACACGTTTGGCCAAAAACCAAAGCTGAAGTAGGAATTTGTGTCTGTGTAAATATACTCCTTTTTGTTGGCCATGAGTCCACTCACACATGTTGTTATCCCTCGCCTGTGGCTCCCAGGTCTGTCTATCTCCACAACAACAAACTGACTGACGCGGCACTTCCCGATAACATGTTCAACGGTTCCAACAGCCTGGAGATTCTGACGATGTCCAGCAACTTCCTGCGGGTTGTTCCCAAGAACCTGCCCTCCTCGCTCTACCGTCTTCATCTGAAGGTACGGCGCCGCGGCCCGACACCGCATCCGTTTCTTTCGCTGGTGAAAATGGTAATTAACGGTAACATATGGAATACTCCCGCCGTTGCAGAGTAACAAGTTGGAGAAAATCCCAGCTGGGGCTTTTGACACCCTGCCAAACCTCCGAGAGCTGTATCTCCAGAACAACCTGCTCAGCAACGAGGGCATGGACAACGACACGTTCAGGTGGAAAAGCCTCGTTCGCAGTTCTGGATATTCCCGAGCACGTTGTTGCTGCGTTCGCAGTGTGTGTAAAGCGTCGTCTGAACTCTTGTGTTGCAGAGGGAAAGCAAACACAGTTGAGGATCAGAGAACTGATTTGATGACTTCCTCTCCTTCTCTTCTGGCAGCCAGCTCAACAGCCTGGAGTGCCTGGACTTGTCAAATAACAATCTGAGCGTGGTCCCCACGGGTCTCCCTCGCAATCTAGTGCTGCTACACCTGGAGAAGAACTCCATCCGCAGCGTCCCCGGAGACGCTCTTACCTCCGTCCGAAACCTGGAGTACTTGCTCCTGCACAATAACAAGCTCCGCTCCCGCTCCATCCACCCGGCAGCCTTCATGGTCTGTTTCTTGTCATTTCACATTCTCTTAGATTTTTCAGAAATGCCCCCCTGGTGATTTAAAAAAAAAAGCATTTCCAATCTTTGATTTTCTTTTTCCTCCAGGGTTTGAAGAAGCTTCACACTCTGCACGTGTACAATAACCTGCTGGAGCGGGTTCCCAGGGGCCTCCCCCGACGCGCCAAGACCCTCATGATACTCCACAACTTGATTTCCGAAATCGGCCGCAACGACCTGGCCCTCCTGCACACGCTGACCGAGCTGAACCTCAGCTACAACAAACTGACCAACCCGCGAATTCACCGAGACGCCTTCAGGAAGCTGCGCTTTTTAGAGAAACTGGACCTGTCGGGGAACAGCCTTCGCTCGGTGCCCACGGGTCTTCCTCGTAGCCTCCAGGAGCTCCACATCAAGAACAATCAGCTCACCACCGTGCCCGACGGCGCGCTGACCGGCATGGAGAAGCTACAGAAGATCATCCTGAGCAACAACCAGTTGAAGGTGAACTCCATCTACCAAGGAGCGTGGATGGAGCTGGGTGCGCTCACGGTGAGTGTCCGATAAAGACCTTAAAAGCTCCGTTGCGCGATTTGACGAGACGTTTCAGAGCAAATGAAAAAAAATAAATAAATACATCCACAACAAGAGTAGAGGCAGCGTGATGAAACATCTGTTTGACGAATCAAGATGGACCGCATTGCCGTGAAATCTGGAATGTACATTTTGGCGCTGGGAGGTTTGTTGTCTTAGTGCGTATGATACACAGAGGAAAGAGTTCCACGTGTTGACTTTGAGATTTGGGGACCTCGGGAATACGTGCAGAAATGAATCAAATACTGAGAGGCAGCAGTAGCCAAGTGGTGCCTCATGGGTAATCCCAGCATCGAGCAGCTCCAGTTACACCCGAGAGGAAAACGTCTGGGCCAATCAGCGCTTGCTCCGATTTGTCAGCACTTGTGCAAAGTAAATGTTGAATAGTTTGACTGCTTTCATTACAACCACTGGCTAATTGGCTGTGTGTACAGGGCAGGGGTGTCAAACGTTCGGCCACAGGGTACAGTCCAGCCCGCCACATGATTTTGCGCAAAATGACAGCGAAGAAATTGACTGCAATTTCAACTTTGTCCACTGGGGGTTGCACCCAATAGAATAGAGGAGAACTTCACTCATCCCCATAGGATGTAGCCTCACTTTTTGAGTCTCATCCATCAGCATTACAGACACGACCTGCTGGCTCATTAGATGGTGGCTGACACGTTTTCTTTGATGTAGAACACGTGCTGTTTGAATGGCTTCTCAGAATTCTGGAATGTTCCAATGCATTCCTCAAGTGGCAACAGTCTGCGTGGTTAGCAGTCGACCATTTTTTCTCCTGTCTGAAGTGCAATGGCCTATTTTTGATAAATGTTTTACAAGCCAAAGCTATGCAACAGAGGCCAGCCAGCCAAGTGAGCATACCTCGCTCCATTCGAACTAAAAGGAAACTCTAATGACAAATGTTAGGGTCCATGTGCTTCAGCCTCCTTTGCAGCGTCTGTCCTTCATACTCCTGCAACTCCGTTTCTGGTGAATTATTTTTCGATAGCAAACGCACTCATCCGCCCTCCTGGATAACAGCAAAATATCGATTTACCAGAAGCAGGAAACAGAACAGTTATAGAACAAAATCACTTGCTGTCTTACTTTTGTGGTTTTTATTGTATCTCCTATTTAATATTGTACCTTTCTGTTCAGTGCATTCTGTGATTACTTACCATGTGCCTTGTCATCGTAGACACTAGATCTCTCTGGCAACCAGCTGTCACACATCCCCTCTGACCTGCCTGAGTCTCTGGAGTTTCTGTACCTACAAAACAACCGCATCTCTACTGTTCCTGCCTCAGCCTTCGAGGGGACTCCAAACATCAAAGGCATCTCCCTCCGGTAAGCCCCATCTTGGTTCTTACTCACCCGCTCCCGCTAATAATCAGCCCTCCGTGTTAACCACGATTAATGAAGTCTCATTGAAACTCGTCACCCGACACAAACGTTGTTTACCAAAGTAAAAGTGGAGCGGAGACCCCGACCTGACACCGCGGGGTCCTACGTCGTATTCTGGACGTCTCATGGGCGGCTCCTTACGTAATTCCGCCTGGATCGTTCCCCATAGTGGAGACGATTATGCAAGTGTGACCGCATCGTAGCGGTGAGGAAACTGTTGCTCTGCTTCTCATCAAGGGACGGCTGTGTTCGGCTGCTGTGCGCTTTCTCTTTTTGAACCTGGGGGAAACAGAACTTAAAAGCACTCTTACTTTTTCAAAACATGTCAATTTCCTACAGTTTTACAGGGTTTCTCTTCCAGGTCGTTCCCCTTATCCCACCTCTGCCTCTGCTGACTGGCTTCATAATACATGCATGATTTAGTGACATTCATAGGTTGACGTTTGCATGTTGACGTTTGCATGTTGCTCTCACCTGTCCCTTATTTGCATGCATGTGCGAAAAAGAGTTTGTCCATCATAGAAATACCACTGTAACTATTCAAAGGTGCAGTATGTAAAATTTGTTGACATCTATTGATGAAGTTGCACGTTGTATCCCTCACCTCACCGTGCCCCTTTGTGCATGCACGTGAACCGATGGTAGCCCTCAGAGAGAGGAGCAGCTCCTCGTGTGGATATATATTAAAGGGCTAATTTAGGGCTAATGTGAAAAGAACGTCATTCATTCGGGTGATGATACATTAGTAAAAATGTCAGTGTACAAGTTTTATCTACAGACAGAAGTGACAAAAATGTCCCGAAATCTCACACACTGCACCTTAAAGTACAGTTTCTGCCTGGAGAAATGGAAACAAGTCCATCTAAATCTCGCATACTGGTCCTTTAACTGCGCAGACATCGCATTATTGGTCCTAGTCTTCGTATCTTTAAATGCTGCCAAGAAAAAAAAAGAACTGCATAAACTAGTCCTTTTCAGTTGTGTAACATCCCGTAATACAAGTGTTTATTACAGCTGTCCTCATTTTTGCTTCCAAAGTCGACTTTTAATGTTTGACTTGAATTTGTGTTCAAACAATGGAACTTTATGATGAGGAATTTTCCCTGACTCGGCTTCTCCACTGTTACTAATCAACTAAATTTAAGGCAGGGGGCTTCATTTTGCAGAGTACTCATATCTAATCTCTCCATCTCCTCTGACTTTTGTGCATGCGGCAAAGTTTCCACTTGACTTTATTCCACGGGCTTACGTTAGCGTTAGCGCGGCGGCGGCGGCTCAGAGCAGCTGTCAGACAGCAAGCGGAGCAGACCGACGCTTTCAAGGCTTTTGTTCTCTTTGCTCGTTTCGCGCTGACCTCAGCCCAACTCCTGCTCATCATGGGCTCTGAACCCTTCGGGCTGTTGTGCTTTTCATGTCGCATGCATCAGCTGCAGCAACATTTCCACCCCCCCCCCCCCCCCCCCCCCCCCCCCCCCCTCGGCCAAAATCCCCCTGCAGCTGGGAGACTGTGGTCTGAGCCAATTTCGAGCTACAGGAATGTTTGCGTGAGTGAGCGAGAGGACGAAGGAGGATTTTCGTTTGTGTGAAGCACGTTCATTAACATCGCATTTAGATGTGTCGTCCTGTATGTGTATGTGTGGAGTTGAGTCCTGTGTTTTCAGGAATCCTTCGAATGCAAAGTGGAGACTCGTATATGTCACGTATACTGTCCTGATCCCAGAGGTCTTTCAGATTAGATTTTTGTAAATGTCACCAGCCGTCCGTTAAAGGTGCAGTCCATCGATGTCGAGAAGCCGATATGTCGCAACGCTTCCCGTCGTCTCGCTTTGACTCCATCACTCATCTGCATCAAAGCTGCTCTATGTGCTACACATAGAAGCAGACCTACGCAGACCACTACCACTTGAGCTCTAATGGATCTGGACTCGGGGGGGGGGGGGGGTCAATGGTATAGGTTCATATATGTAACTGCATGAATCCGCCTGCGCTCAAATTGAAGTGACAACCGATCATTTCATTGGCCTTGCATGAATAGATGAGTCATGTTTACTCGAGTGTCAGGGCAGCTGTGCTTGAGGGGTTGGAAGAGTTGTCCTCCAACCAGAAGGTAGGGTTCCGGTTCAGGGAGGCTTAGTTCCAGTCTTTCGCCTTTTGCATGCTGAAGTGCCCTTGGGCAAGACACTGAACCAGCATATTACCCCATGTACACATACGCCTCTTTCGATCCCGTGGACTCACCACCCACAGGAGAGATCTAATGGGGTCAGGAGCGACGCGACTTGAGTGACAGAAGAGGACCTGGATGGATGGATGGATGGATGGATGGATGGATGGATGGATGGCTACATCCAACTACCTAACCCGCCTCCTTTTATCTCCTCCAAAGGTTTAACCGCCTCACCGCGGACTCGGTGGACGAGAGCTCGTTCGCGCACCTGTCCAACTTGCGAGCGCTGGACATTGGCACAGGAAACACTGACCTCCCCTTTAAAGGAGACGACATGGAGGGTGATGGGATGATGGAGCAGGAAACATAAGAGACGGTGTGAAGGACAGAAACAGTATCTAACTGGGAATGAACCTGGGTCATTATGGGGTCGTGCTGGGAGGCGGAGTCATAGTATATTTCTGGTGCAGGATACCGGATGAAGTTACCTTAGTTTCCATTGTATGGGCTGGTTAGTTTTGCATATCTTTTATATCTGAGCTTTCGTCGACCTGCAACACGTCTCATTTACATTTTCCAAACCTGACGCATCCCCTTCTTCTCTCCGTCTCACTCATTCCAAGCGGCACGGGCTCCCCCTTGAGTCCCGGCATAGTAACTGCAGGTCAATAAACCAACATCTTTACATCTTCTCTATAGATTTTACACTTTGCTTGATTATCCCCCGTGGGCCGGATCGGACCCTCTGGCGGGCCGGCTCTGGCCCGCGGGCCATATGTTTGACACACCTGCAATAGACGTTTGAAGTCAATCAGCTGATGTTGCCAGGTGACACACAGCCAGTGAGGTTGATGATTTATCTACGTTGTGGACGAATGTTGATTTCATCTTTACAGACTTTTGAAGAAATGTACAAAACATAATAAAAAAGCAATGTCAGCTTCAGTCTGCTGCTACTTCACTCCAATCAAGATTCATAGAACAGACTGCATCAGATATTATTTTTGTATGACATGGAAAATACTCCTCCTACTACACCCACTATATTTTTTACAAATACAGTGTCACCACTCTTGTATTGTCACGTATACAGTCAGTCAAAAACCGAAGAATAAAAGAATGGGAAAAGGCTGAAAGCGACTCGTTGTTTCATCCTGATCCCTGTCTCGGCAGATTCCTCATCGCGCGTAGTTATTCCTCGTTCCCGCAGCTACGTACGCTGCAGATATCGGGCTCCTTCTGGTGCGAACGATCATATCCTGCATCCCGCTGAGCTCGGTTCCATTCATCTTGGCGACTCGCTCGGCCCCCGTGGGACAAGAGATGCAGAGGATGGTGTGATGATAGAGATCCAGCCGACCTCTGATATCTGTGGTCACATATTCCTCACTGGGTAAAAAGGCCCAGCGGTAGCCACAGTGACAAATGGGCTTCATGAGTTCATTTTTCACTCCTTTCATTCCCACTCCGACCATGTTTATGATTATGTTTACGTCTGATATGAAACAGCCTCTGATGTTCCCTGGACGGCCTCGTCACCCAAATACTGTAATAATGTCTCTGTGTTGTACAGATCATAAATCAGTAACAACCCCTGCCTACAGACATAAACATAACATCATTTTGACAAACTCTGTGTTGGGGATGCCCGTCTGTGTTACCTCCCCCTTCCACCTCACTCGTGTGGAAAGTAAACAGATGATTCTTATTGCAATGTGAGAAGGCTGCGTTGTCTGTGGAGAGGAACTTGAAGCACCACTTCACATCACTTTTCAAACACTTTGGTATCATAAATCTCTACTTAGGACGTCTTTTGCTAGTGCGTCCTCCATTTTCATAGCCAAACAACGTCACTGTCTTATGAGTAAAGAGGGCATGCGAATGGTTAAGATGCTGAGCACCAGAGCACCCTCTGCTGGATTACACAGCAATTACTTCAGACCGTCTGATGTGGCTATAGGCTACACATGTTCAGTTTGAATGGGTTCTAGGGTTCGAATATAGACTCTCCCCTAACATACTCTTGCTCTGTTGGTGTGTGTACCTGTGCTAGACCCCAGCCTGCTCCATGCTGTACTGCAGGTCTGGGGGCTTATAGCTGAGGAGCATGTCACTGGTACAGGAGGAGGGGTAGCAGGTCGCCGCATGGAGCTCCCCTTCGACATCACACACTGCATGAGAGGGAAAAATAGATAGCGTTTAGTGGACATGGACAGAAAAGATCCGCACAGTGTTTCAGGTAATCTCTTTCAGACCTGACTCCTCCCGCTGGTGCAGCTGCTGGCTTCCCGTCAGTGACGTCTGGCTGAGGATGTCAGACATGCGGGCAGAGCTTAATGCCTTCCCAGCCAACAGGCTCATTCCAGACATTGGCTCGGCCTGGTCCTAAGCAGGAAGTGAAATGACTGATGCTTAATGACCAGCTTCTGGCAGCTGCATTGAATCAGGACTTTCTCTTGGATGGCTATAGGTTTGCTTTCAATACATCAATGCTTCTTAAGATCAGCTAGCGGGATGTGATGCAAGCGACAAAGCGATGACAACAGATGAGTATTTCCTGCCATTTTTTTCAAGCAATCACACGTACAGAAGTCTGGAAAGGTCAATTTGATTTTAAGTATTGATAAAGCCTATTTAAAGCAGCAGATCAATTGTGGCTGATGTGGTCAAAGGAAATCCTAAGAATACTTACATAGGCATCATCACAGGTCTGAATGGTGTGGTGACGCTGTAGCTGTCCGCGGGACCGATAGGCATCCCCTTGTGGACCTCGTGAATATCCCACACCATTATGGTCAGGCACCTCCATGGCCTGCCCTGGGGGCCTGCACTCCACATGCTCAGGTTCTGGGAGATTACATTGAATAATTACACAATGTGGGGAAAACATCACAAGTCTGAAATGCTTTGATGTTAATCAAACATATTTTTTAGGTGTTAAAACAGCACCACAAAGCACTTTAAGAGAGACACGGTCAGCAGGTCTTACCTCTTGTTGCGGAAGCATTCCTGCCATAGCCACCGTGCCTGTGTGTTGGAGAATTGTATGGGGGCGTGCCTCCTCGAGGAGGCCCTAAGAGCTCATGACCCTCACCTGCCTTGGCAAGCAGGCCCTCGTGAGGGTGGTGATAATTGGTCGGCACCTCATCTTCCTCCATGCTCTCCGAGTGGGGTAAGCTGGGGCAGGGTGCCTGTGCTGGGTGCTGCTGTGGCTGGACCTCCGGGGGTCGGATCTGGAGGAGGTGGAGGTAGTGCTGGCCTCCGGACGCACCTTGCGGCGCTGGGGGATCCAAGGTCTCACCCTGGCTCAGCTGGTGGAGAAGCAGCATCTCTCCATACTCTTGGGGTGTCCCACTGGGGGGTGTGGGGGGTGCTGGGCACGACCGAGGGCTCTGTCTTTTCAGCAAAGCTGCCAGGTCTTGTGGATTCAATCTGGGATCGGCATGGCCGGTTAAAGAGTGCCGGGGGGACAGGAGGCCCTGTAGGGTGGGGGTGACATGCTGTTGTGGTGGGCGATAGTCCAAAGGAGTAGGGGAGAGCAAAGCCTGTTGTAGTGTGGAGGGGGTTCCATAGCTGCTGGTGCCGCTCTGATAACCCTCCAGGCCAGGGACCTTGAGGGAGGCTCCCTGCAGGTATGGGTTGAGAGAAGCACCCCGGGGGGTCGCGGAGTCTCCAAAGAGGTGGGCACTGAACTGTGCCTGCTCATAGCCTGATGTGAATCGGCCAAGGCTGCGACTGGAAAGACAGACGTAACGCAGAGGAGGATTAGCGACCGACATTGCCTTGCATTGAACTACAGCGGACCTTTATTTACTCACTAGACAAATACTAACTAGCAAACACTCTAGAGTACAGACCAGGTCTGTGTTCACCAAGAGTTGTAAATACTTAAAATGATGACTTCAATTGCCGTGTATTTTTATCGAAGTGAACGCAGTCCTGGTTACCTGTGACTGTTTATCAGTGGGTGAAATAAGGGATCACTGGATGACTGATCTACTCCAACTGCTTGGACCTCAACACAAATTGGTCCCCTAAAAACACCAACATCCGACCACTCACCCGGCTACTCTGTAGTGGAGGATTTGACGGTGATGTCCTCTCTGGCAGACTTTATGTGGCATTTTGGTATATTTTCAATACCAGGAAAACATGTCCTTATTCTCTGCCCCCTCATACATACATGTTTTTTATGACGTGAGTAAAAGTTTGAAATACAATAGAAAAGTCAGAGGAGCCTTGTAAAACACAAATATAGAAACCTATAATGACAAATATAAAAACAATAAACTGTATGCAATTGTCTGTTCAGCAGGGTGAGGTCATAATGAGTATTGAAACAAATGAAGAGAATGACACAGAAACAGTCCAGTGAAAATGCTTGAAGGGTTTGGGAGCCATCGGGCGACGTGGTCACGGGATGGGTGGGGTCACCTGTGCATTTCAGCGTTGTCCGCACTCAGCTGCTTCCCAAGAACTCTGTGTCCAGGCGTAGACAAAAAATTGCTCTGTCGCTGCGCCCCGCCTCCAAGTTCTATTTCCTGCACCTGAATGGTCACCTGTGCAAATGATTGAGAAAATAACCTTTGATGACTCAAATTCCATATCAATAAAAAAAAAATGTCAGTGGGTTTTAACATTTCATCATCAGTGGAGAAACAGCTGAGTAAAGCAAAAATGGCCTCTTTGTAGACACCTGTTGTTGCTGAGGTACGCCTTGGCTTAAGGGGGCCGTGGGGCGGGCAGATAGTGCTTGTTGATTTGTTGGTAATCCAACTCGAGGCAGACCCGTGGGAGGTGGGCTACCACTCTGACCCTGGTACATGGCTGGAGTGCCGTGCTGGTACTGCACTGATGATGGACCTCCTTTGAGAGGAGAGAAGAGGAGAGAATATATATGAGGAACATATGTACTATATATAGACACAGCATAACTAAGCACATGATCACAGAAAATAACTGGATGGTAAAATCCCCCACAGCAAATGCGCCAGCTATAACATGAGAAGTGTTGCACCATCCACTATTACGAACCATGTCCTTGCATTATGCCTGCAGAGCCAGGTGGAGGGCTCTGATTGGGCTGTCTGAAGAGGTGGTTGCTGGGATGAGTTGGCGGAGGGCTGGAGGGCTGGATACGCAACCTGAGGGAGGAGAGGATCGAGTAGGAGAGGAGAGAGAGAGACACGACAGTGATGTGATGTAACACTTCGATAGTCCTGCCCCATGCAATAAGGTTCACTCTTCACTGTTTGATAGCTGATGAGTAATGTGTGTGTGTGTGTGTGTGTGTGTGTGCGTACCTCTGGAGCTGGTGGGTTAGGTGACTAGGCTGGCTCTCTCCATGGCCTAAAGACAGACCCTGCAGAAATGGACATTCAATTGACTCCAAGCTTCAGTCAAATATGACATGCATGAAATGATATTGATGCAAATAAAATGTATGTTTATCACGAGGCAAGTTATTTTGTGCAAAGGAACCCTGTATGAATACCTGGATTTGCTGGTGGAGGATTTGTTGCTCTTGCTGGTAGAGGATATGCTGCTGCTGTGTATGCTCCAAGAAACGCTCGTCCTGTTGAACAGCATACATTTTCTGGAGCTGCTCACATTCCTGTTGGAAACAGACACACAATACAAAACACTTGATTTATCAAATATATGCTGACTATATAAAACAAGGTTATTACCAGGTTTGTCATCACAATATCTGAAATCGACTTTATCTTAAGCAAAAAATGGACATTAGGTTTCTGGAAGCCAATGGTAAACAACTAAAATGTTGGTAATTTCATTACCGTCAGTGGCATTGTGAGGAAACTGACAACAGTGTTTTACATCTGTATCATTACCTTTATCCTAAAACATCTCGTACAACACCTTGACAAGTCTACGTGATATGGTGAAATCTTGTAGCAAATCTTGAAAGTAGGATTTCTAAATGACTGTAATCTAGTATTTATCTTTAATTACTAACTAATGCAGCATCAATCACGAGAAAAGCATCAATTCATTGGCAGTTACAGGTTAAACTTCACATCGTCAGCTTTTCCAATCTTGGGAGCAATTCCTGCAGCAGCAAATCTGAGCACTAACCAGAGTGCTTAGTGTAATTAGTTCACCTTCTTCAGTGTTCAGAGGCAACACTTTCATCTACTTTAAATATCCCAAACCAAAGTTGAACAACATGCGTCATCACCCGGCTGACTGAGGCAGGTACACTCATTCAATTAAGCTAATGATAATACTCACATTTAACTAACACAACTAATTGTGCGGCGATGGTGAAAGCAGAATGTTTAACAGACTCCCGGTCTAAAAAGGTTTCCTTCTGCATTTGAGAGAGACATGGAAGTCTAACACCTCTAAACACTTTGTGAGGTTGTTCTTTACCTCTGGGTGTTTACAACCAAAAAGCAGGTGCACCCTTAGTAGAGGAACCTTCAGTAAACACTTCCGGTCTTCAGGGGGGTCTGCAAGTGTAGGTCATGTGTGTTAACCTCTCCTCTAGCCTTATTAACCCATTTAACACTTGGCGTTCAGATAATCACAGCATGTCAGTGCTCGCCTGAGATGAAGCACCCACTGCAAACATGATGATTACCTCTTCCTTTTCCTAGGCCTCCTCGGTGAGGTAATCTCATTGCAGTGTCATTATATGTGAGGTGATGTCTCAAGAAGCCGGTTGAGGTTTTCTCAGGTGAATAACCTAAGCCAAAAACATTCTCTCTCTGTCAACATGGAGCAAAGACTGAACTGTATCCGATTTAAGGACTGGAAAAAAATGTACAGGATGTTGATATCTATTATGATTAAAGGTGAATCATTGAGCCCTCCTGGTTTTAAAGGTCCAGAGTAAAAGCTTTAGAGGAGGGCTTATTTATTTATTTATTTATGCCTATTATATGTACATGTATCATTGCCTTGCTTTTATAATGGATCAGAATGGAAAGACTAAAGACAGTTTGAATTTCAAGGACAACTGAAGAATACTATATACCCCTTTTCCTCTGGTCAAAAAAAACTCCCAACACCTGTGAGTTAACTGTGTTATTGCACAACAGTAAAGAGTCCGATTCACATTCACACCCCTGACAAATGCCTCCGCAACTGCTGCAGCTTTTAATCAGCTCAGCTCTGATCAGCATTTGATGGGAACACATTACCCTAATTAATTTCCACACACAGTATTTCTACACAGTAGATTCTGCCATTCTTTCTACTATGCCGCACACTTGCCTCACAATCACCTTTCAGCTGTTAGCATAGCAATGCATGTTTGTGGTCACACGTTTTTACAATTTGGTAGATTGTTGAACATTTTCATTTCAATATTCGAATCAACTGGTGAGACAGCCAAGCTCATTTAAGTCGGAACAAGCCAATATAATCTCCTACATGCTTAGGTTGAGGATGCAGTATGAGGGGTATTCGGCAGCAATAAACGTCACTGATAGATGTATGTAATTCCTCCACACACACTGTGCCTTTCCCAATGATGTATTTCCTTTAAGATGTTTGTTCAGGAAAGCAGTCGGTTACAAATGATTAAAAACATTTCAAAAACAATTGCTGTTAAATGTGCTGAGTGAAAAACAATGGGAGAAACAGCTGCAAATGCCACATTAATGCTTTCTAAATCAAACATAAGTGATTTTTAAAATACAATACTGAAAAACAAAATAAAATGTGATTTTTGCTGCACAAGTTTAATGCAATGTCCTTTCAAACGCATAAACCACCAAGACAACTTCCCAGACAACCCCATGCCGAGTCTCTATGAGAAGAAGCCTAAGAGTGAGATACCTGCTTGAGTTGCTTAATGAGGCTGCTGTTCTCTAGATGAGCCTTGAAAGCCTGAATGGTGGCGGCGCCATCAGAGAACCGTCTGACAGGTGAGAAGCGCTCCATGGGGAGATGAAGGGTGTTACAGTCCTTATAGCTAGATCTGAGGAAGAGACCACAGGAACACACAAGACAGAACATAACACAGACACATTCACAGTCATATGAGACACAAATACAGGCCATGAGCACTTCACACGTCAAAAATGTCTCAGAATCCTTTCAATGGTTTCCATTTGGCTCTCACTACACAGTGACCATCATACAATTGTCAGATTCTACTTGATGATTTTGTCATGAGCCAAAGTCTTTCCTAAATCACCATTTTTGAACTGATGAGCTAACGTTCACGTAAAAACAGCTAAAAGCAGGTGCCATGGTTATTTAGCAGCTGTCATTTTCAACAAGCAGTTTCATTTTCCTATCAAAAAAGTTGAGTTGAGTGCACCCTCACCACAAGTCTTTCCTGATCAAAAATATACAGCCGCTAGTTTACAAATCCAAATCCAATCAATCAATAAATACAATGAATACTTTCTTTACTTCATACACACATTGACTCATCTCAAACCCCTCATCAGATAACAGGCCCCGCCTACCACTGCATCTAACCACAGCATTCACACTTAAAGAAAACACAAGTCAAGTCTCTACACCGAGCTGGATGGAGATAATACTCTCAGGGGCTGACAGTGAAAGTTACTACATGGACAACACAAAACACATAAAAAAAGGATTGATCGTGATCTATTTTGAGATATGGAGAGAGATCTGCCACGTGCAACAATTTGCACCTTTGACGCCACTAGTGACAAAAAGATTCTCCTTCTTTGGAAAGAACACATCCCTTACCGGGTGCCTTTTTGTGATATGAGATAGAAGAGGAAAGCTCGATATACCCCTCATATGTATATGGGTTTTGTGCAAGTGTGTTTGTGCATATACAGGTCAGAGCGGGCGTGTCCCCTCACCGGGCATGTATGTCGGGGGCCCAGCCCCCCCTCTGGCGGGGGCCCTGGGGTCGTTGTGACTCTGTTGAGGGCTCGCCATGCGTTGTGCTCATGAGAGCATGCGTCGTGTGCCGCTTGGAGCGGTTCGCCAGGTACCTGGGCCGCAGGGAGGGGGAGGACGGGGGGTGAGGGTGAAAGACAGGAAGCAGCGCTGGTCAGCTCTCTGTCCTCATTGGCTAATGAAGAAGGGGTGGAGAGGCCTGTCCCTTCTAATCTCTGCCAATGGGTGCCATCAAATATCATCTTAGCCAATCAAAAGACAGTTACATCATAGATGGATGGTTAAGCTTGAGGCTATCCCGCAACCTCTCACCCAATTTAAGGACTGGACAGGTTGCCCTTTTGTAATCATTGGTTTTGCAAGCTTCAGCGTTAGCAAAGCTGTTTAAGAAAGAGTGAGAAATTCAGGTAAATAATTTGGCACTTGCTGAAATGAAAGCGATAGAGAAGTTTTCGGCCAAAGAGTTCAGGAGAGAGAAGGGCTGGATTTGGTGGCAGTTTGGAATCGTGGCAGAAGGCACTTGCGCGATGGACAAAGGAAGAGAGATGGGATAAGCACCACAGCAGAGTGGACACCTCCCGTGCGAAAAAGCGGAGCAGCCTAAAGGCACTCACTCCCAGCAACCCAGGACACCAGCGAAGTCTGCAGAAGCTGCTGCCTGAAGAGGACCGCCTGGGAAACCCTAACCTGGACATCTGAATCCTAAACCTCAATCTCCATACACCAAAAATGTGGCTTGTTACACACTGGCTATATTAATAATTTCATTGGTTAAGGATCATAGAGTCCTAATCTAAAGTCTTTGGTATCTTAAGACATCCCTACGCACTGCAAATAATGGCCACATCATATTTAAAGCTGCAGTGTGTAGGATTCAGTGTCATCGGGTGGTAAATTTGCACGTTGATATAATCAAATCAATCTTACACACTGTACCTTTAAGACATCCAAAAAGTTGAACTGAAAATACCCTGACCTTTACCATTAGGTTAATATAGAGTCAATTACTTCATTGTCACAGGCTTTTGGCTTTCTAGAGGATCCAATTCAGACAGCAGCTATGTACAGACCATCCCATCACCAAAAACCAGCTCTGTGTGTTACCTCTGTACTGCCTCTTGGTCTGGTTCTCCATCTGAACCCTCCTCGTCCACCGGAGCTACAGCAGGAATAGGGTGCTGAGTGGGGCAAAGTTCAACACTCAGTTAACATGATGGGACAATAAACAAACAAAAATACAGACATTCAGCGCACCAACACTGACCGGGCTTGCGACAAGCGGCGAGGGCCCCCGAGGCCTCTTGAGAAGCTGAGCATGTAGTTGAATGTTAGCGCCGCCATCGGAAGCTCTTCGGCCCAACGGTCCCATGCCATTGAGCAGCTGCAGAGTGGGTGGCTGTAACAATGACTGCTCCTGTGGGGTCATCAAAACATATGAGGTCCAGTTGATTACAAACATCACTGGGGTTGATTCAGGTACTTCAGCAGGTAAACTGGATACTTCTATAAGTCCCTGAATTGTGAACTAAAAGATACAAACGGCCTGTACCTTGTACTCTAGCTGCTGCGTGGGTTGCAGGCTCTGTGTGGGCATAAGCGTGTGCATCTGGCCCATAGTGGGGGCCAACGTTGGGAAAGGGGGCTGGGGCACAGCACCACGTGGAAAACCTGGTGGCAGTTTTTGGAGGTCCTCCTGCATCTCTGTCCTGTGGAGGGAGAAAAGATACATGAAGCCGTCAACGGTTTACTACTCAATCATTAGCTGAAATATCTGCAATAAAAGTGCAATGACTTAAAGGATATGTAGTTTGCTAACACCTGCAAAAAGGTTTTTTAAGTAGCATTTCAAAATATATCTTATTTGGCATGTTTGATCATAACTGATAGTGATCGATTACATTTCATTTCACAAAATTTCATTTTACCTTTGGTCTGGTACCCCCACAGTGTGCCGCCTCATTGAAAGGTAGCGAGCCATGGCTTCGGGAGATGGCTCCTCTCCTTCATCACTGTCCAGTGCCATGCTTCCATCCGGCTAAACAAAGGAATTACACGCAGAGTTGCAAGTGATGACTGTTAATGGTGCGTGGGGTAAAAAATGCATCGATATGATGCACATCCAATCTACGGTACATGCTTCAGAGTCCAGGCCTTCTATTAAAATCCCTGGTGCAATGCAGCAATCTGACGCATCTTTGTGTTTCATAGCACTTGTGAGTCAGCTTTGAGACTGTGGCTACACCAAAGTGTGGTTGTGTCTGACCGATGTCTTGAGACGAATTCCAAGTTAGACTGGTAGTTGTAAATAATGTTATTGAACCGCAAAAGAAAGTCCGGCAGGCAGTGACTACAAAACAAGCAAATCAACAAATATACGAGGTGGCATTAAGTCAACAGACTGTTGCTTCACGGAGCTATAGCAGAAACCTCTTTTGAGTCAGTTTTCAAAGCCCTGACTAGTTTCAACATGATCAAATGTTCTGATTGGTCTCCAGGTTCAGGCATGATCACTGCTGCCAGGCTGACCAGAGCAAGTGAACACCTTTGCCCACTTACCTCAACAATCTGGTTCTCTGGGTTGATGAGCTGGACGTGGGGAACGGTCATGCTAACTGGATTACCCTGTGGATCTGTCTGCTGGGCAGGCACGCACACGCACACACACAAACACACACACAGGTGATGTGAGGATTGCACTAATGTTCAAACACTCTTCTTAATGCAGTGCGATAGGCAGATGTGGGTTAAAGCCAATCAACTCCATTCACTGGACAGGCATAATGATTACTGTGGGTTAGACTGTTATGTGATATAAATTCAGCAGAGATGAACAAATAAATTGCCTGAAAGAGTGCAGACATTAGTCTAAAGGGGCTTTACAAAAAGTCATGGTAGATCAGACTTATCTGAAGTCGTACTTGAGCTTTAAAATAGTGAGGAATGCTGAGGACATGCTGAGTACAAAGACAATTTTCACATGCTAATCATCCAGGTTTGGCCAAAGGACCTTTTGTTCACCTGTGCGAATCGAGCATGCAATGCTCCTACAATGCTTTGGTAAGAATAAAGGATTTATATTTTGGTGAGAAAAAAACTACTTACAAGGAAATATATTCTAACCATAAACACACAGGTGATTTATTAGTATACTGAAGAGAGACAACAATATCTCACCTGCACAGCGTTAAGGGGATAGGTAATGGGGCGTGGCGTTGGCTGGGCAACGCGCAGGGTCTTGTGTTTCTTGAGGCGGTCCGCCAACAGACTGTAGATGGCACTGTAGTGATCGTATGCATCTGTTTGTAGGGACTAAATTGTAGGAAGGATTTAAAGTCAGACAAATCATGATAATGTTTCACATAAAAGTACTGAGATGGTAAAATGGGAAATGTCTAACCTGTAGCGTGCGCTCCCGGTCCAGGCCAATCTCAGACATGGCTATGAGCACCTGCTCATTGATGAGCTCTGTTTCTCTCTCTGTCTTTACTTGCGAACACTCAGCTATCAACTGGATGAGAGGAGGAACGGAATATAGAGCTGAGGAGGGGTTGATCGCAAGTGGCAATGTAAATAATAAATGTCTAACTTCTATACTCTTCCACAGAGGATTTCAAGAGAGGTCTTACCCTGTCAAAGTCAGGGTCTGGGTCTCCTTGTCTCATCCACTTGTTCTTGCAGATCTGTTCCATGGTCAACCGTCTACTGGGCTCCAGAACTAGCATATGCCTGATCAAGTACTCACAGTCTGCAGCAAAACAGGAACACACAATATTCATTAGTGTACATGTGGTAAATGTTCGTGAAATAGTGTCTACAAGTTGATAAACCGAAGTCCCACGTGCATGCCCGCCTTCTCTGTGTGTGTTGCCTAAATTCACATTTTGTACTTTTATAATTTTGCAGTAATGGTTTCAGATAATGTTTTGATGTTTATTTCTGAACAAATGTGAAACGATGGTCCTGTTGTGATTACTGTGCTTGAAATGGATTAACTTACTCTTAAAAGTATTAAATGACATTGGAGTAATTGGGTTTTGTGAATAAAAGGTGGTGAGACATTGGACAGAGAGACATGGGTTGACAGATGTCTTACCTGTAGACATGAAGAAGGGGATGCGGAATTTGCCACTGAGGACACGTGCTCGCAAATTTTGTAGAGTGCTCCCATCGAAAGGCAGGGCGCCACAAACCAATACATACAACACCACACCTAAGCTCTGTAGAGATGATGGGACAAAGATATTTCAGTCTTTATCTTTTATGTAGCTGTGACCGTTTTTTAGTCACCTTATAACAACAGTTTGGGATCTTTAACCAAACCAGATGGCAGCACCCTGCAATGCAACACCACAGGGCCCGATGAACAGCAAAAAGTGTACTCACCCATATATCTACTTTCGGTCCGTCATACTCCTTGCCCTCGAATAACTCTGGTGCAGCATAGGGAGGGCTCCCACACCATGTTTTCAACAGCTGGCCTCGGGAAAACAAGTTACTGAAGCCAAAATCTGACAAGGGGAGAGAGGATAATTCAATCTTTTCACCCTTCACAGCAGAATAAATTGGATCAAATGAGGAAAATACCCCTATAGCACATGCTGTCACTTGCCTATGCCAACTCACGAAGATGGCCCAAAGCTACAAAATTAACTTACCCACTGTTACCCTCTTAAGTGTAAACACACACAAATACATAGACACCTGCAATTTTGATGTTGAGGTTGTGGTCCAGGAGCAGATTCTCTGCCTTCAAGTCTCGGTGTACGATGTTACGGCAGTGACAGAACTGAACTGCGGCCACTATCTGCTTGAACTTCTTTCTGGCATCCTTCTCTGCCATCCGCCCGTGAGCCACTAGGTGGTCTGCACACAAGCAAAGAGACACACAGAGCAGGTCAGGGGTTTGCGGTGTAAAGGCACAGTATATCTGCTAATTAAAGTTTTGTTTTGGAGCAACATACACCATTGATGACAAGCATTTGAAAAGAAGTACTGTAGTCAAAATGCAAAGTTTGGACTCATGTAAACAATGGCCATGTGATTCATTTTATACCTCTCATTGTTAGCTAAGTGCATGGTTAGCAATACTGGGTATCAAGTACGAGGTTAGTCCGAAAACACAAGCCCACTTTCTCGACAGTTTGCATTAAAAAATGACATATTACATTCGATTTCTTGTCAGATCAATTTCAGCCCAGTGCAGACCCCAGTTCTGAAGTCCCCCCCCCTGCTGTCAAGTGATGCAAGTCATTACAATGCAAGAACACTAAAGGGACAGTGTAAGTTCAAGTCAGAGACAAAGGGAGAAGAACAGAGGACTGGTCCGAATGGTACAAGATGAGGCAGGTATAGACCACCTCGATTCCTCCTGTTTGCTTCGCTAACTTGCATAGCTGCTGCACACGTCATGTCTAACAACAGGCTATATGGAAACATTTAGGCTGCGGGCAGGATTACATGGGCTAATACTATTGGCTAAAGCAAATGTTTGTCACAATCTATGTCAACACACATGAACAAACATAAACAGAAGTTTTGGGCTTAACCATTTTAGGACATGGTGCCGTTGTGAAACAAGCTAATGACTTATGGTAAAAAAAATATCATATTGAGCTCCCTCACACTGAATGCATAATTTTCTTGAGATAGATTTGAACATGCAGTAATCTGGCCCTGTGATTGTTACAAATGCATCACAATGACACTGGATTTAAGAGAGCAAATCCGAACACAATTAATGTTAGTCACACAATAGTCACACAAGAGAAGATATAAAAATAACAAGAAAACAAAGGGACCAAGGAGTGGGACTTGTGATAAGCCCCCCTTACCAAAAATCTCTCCTCCACTTGCGTACTCTGTTACCAGATAAATCATCCTCTCTGTCTCCATCACCTGCAGACATAAACAAAGGATATCAAACCAGACCCACAGCCCATCAGACAGACCGACGTGTAGTGAGGGGGGTTAATCTGTTACACAACAGAATGCGGAAGCATCGTTTGGCATACATACAGGGACCACTTGAACAGTATCTACCAGTGTAGTGTTCAGTACTTTTGCAATTTAGACATGTATTATCCACATTTGAAGAGCACATTTTTTGTGAAGCGTAGCCGTGTGTGCAGCTTCTGTGCCTCCGTGGATGAGCTTGTACCTGGTAAAGGCGGATGATGTGAGGGTGTTTCACCAACTTCATGATTTGCACCTCTCTGAAGATCTTCTTCAGGTTCTCTTCATCCAGCTGGGTCTTATCTACTATCTTTATAGCCACCTGGAGAGACACAAAGGGACAGGGGGAATTAAGGGAGTGTTGAGGAATGATAAGGGATATTGAAGTGGTGAAGTCTGTGCTAGCTTACAAAGGAAAACCGTGACAAAAGGAGGGAGCGTTGAAGACAAGCCAGTAAAAACTCAAAGAAAATCATCTTCAACCACAAAGCTCTTGAACTATCTAGGTAAAAGATACTGTCACTGTATTTAGCTGACCCATAAACGCAAGGAGTAATTTCAGGACGCGACTCCAGTGCCAGTGAAAATGATAATGATGACACAACAGGGCACACATAGTGCTAACACACTCTCAGGGAAGAGGGTGAGTAACACTAGGTCTAACACGACTTAGAACACCTCATCAATTGACATAAATAAAACAAGTACAACCAGATAAAGAGTGGAAGCAATGGAGCAGAACGAATCACTTTCATTTTTTTAAGATGAACTGCAGAACTTGTTGCAGAACAGAGTACTTTCTTTGCTCTCCAGCTTGTTTGTGTAACCTGACCTTTGGCATGACCTTCAACTGCAAGCAGGAATCTTGCATAACCGGTGGGCCCTCGACAATGGCTTTAGCAGCGCGGACAGTGATGGCGTGTGACAGGAGCTTTGCCGAGCCACTTAGGGATGGGTAGATGACTTTAATGACCTAATCGAGAGAATCAAGCGAGACTGCCCCAAAACTCAGCTCCTGCCAAACATTTGTGACAGAACGATTGTGGTTTCAGTGTTTCCCCTAAGTTGACAGCTTTGGGGTGTCGCGCGTGCGCACGCCCTGAGGGGGCGCGCGCAGGGGGACGGAGGTGGCAGTCATACACCGCCACAAACACTTAGAGGAATCATGGTAGCCGTGTGTTTCTTTTAATTAAAACCATGTTCGCGTGAATGAGCGCACTCGTCTGTGTGTGTGTGTGTGTGTGTGTGTGTGTGTGTGTGTGTGTGTGTGTGTGTGTGTGTGATCGGAGGAGAGAAAAATCACATGCCGAAGTGTAAATAAGTTCAATAACCTACACTTCTCTAAGTGTGTGTGTCGGTCCGTCGGCCTCCCCCGCCCCCTCCGGAGCGCGTACGTGAGAGCGTCTATTCCGCGTGAGTGTGCGCGCTCCCCCAACGCTGTGAACCCAGGGGAAACACTGTGTGGGGGTTGGGTATAGGGTGGTGAAATTAATGTAATCCCCTCACTCCTCTACTGGAAGAAGGAATCAGCAGTTGCCATGTCAACTGACAACAATCTGAGACTGTTACAATGAAATCAAATGCGAGTCTGATCTAAAATGATTGACGGAGTGGAACGACAGACCTATATGTGTAGCATGTTTCCCCCTGTCTTCTGTAGCACTCCCTGTTGAGAAAATCAATGCACAAATGCACACTTGCCATTCAAGGGCTGGGCAGTTTGCTTTCATTCTGAGCAACAGGGTTTAGGACAGCCCTTGGTATGGTGAGGCTCTGCAAAAACAGAGTTGGGGGAGCAGTATATAGCATGAGGGGATAGGTGGCAGTGTGGCACTGGGCTGACGAGTCCATTTGAAGCCTGACATGCTTGAATTTCTGTCGTACACAGGAAGGGGAAGAGAGCGGGAGCGAATAGGAGGCTCCTGGGAGAATACAGGGTCAAAATGAACTGGCATTAATCCAGATCTCTGTGTGGTGTATTACACAGTTATATAAAACAAGCAAGTTGTCTCCTTCTATGGAAATAAAAATGATGCCGCTTGATCAAAAATGGGTCTTGAACTGTAAATCTATAGATTGAGCAGGAATCACTTGATACTTATGAACGACAATTACATAAACAATCTGTATCAACACAAGACCACAAGCATCAGCCTAGATAATCAGCCACTCCGTCCAGCCAACAATGAAGGGTGTAGACAGCTCATCCACATGGATTATGCTATCATAATAATCCAGAGCCACATCAATATATGCACCTTATTTATATCCAAGACATACGGATGGCTGATATTCTTGATAGTATACTTTGACTGTCAGTGGCTGATATTTACGGTTGTTTCCAGCAACAGTGACCATTCTAAAAAGCCCAATCGAATGACTTATCCTTCAGTTGTAATAATCTGCAGGGCCCTCCCTAAACAATGGAATAATGGCGCCGCGCCATTACACCACAGTCGTAGTGCCATCATACTAACACCCCCCCCCCCCCCCCACAAGTCGCAGACACAGACAGACACACGCACAGCACGGAGACTGAGAGGGCGGAGAGAGAGAGCGCACAGCGCGCCGACTGCGCACCCCACGCTCCCCCCAAGACTGAGAGAGAGACGGCCAGCGCGATTGATCAATGTCGCTGGTCAATTCTGTGCAAAGAACAAGAACGTGATCCGCCGGAGCCTTTGCCAAGGTACAGTTAATGTGTGTGTGCCTTCGGAGTCCTCTGCTTATCTGCTTTGTGATGCCTTCAATGAGTCTGGAATTTTTTTTTTTTTTTAGGAGATCTGCATACACATGCACGCACAACCTCCTTAAAGGCCGACTGTAATGGGATGAAGTGTCACATAGCCCCCAGGATCACAAGACTATGACCTCAACACAGCACCATGCGAGAGCAGCTGGTGCTCCGAGTTGTTTAGTGTACATAACCCACGTGCGAGCGAGACTTTATTTAAAAGCGGCCATTCTGACCGGAAGTATCAGCTAAACACAGCTGTTCATTAAGGGTCTGTCCATTCATCAGCATCATCACCAACACCTGTGTTTACCTGCTACTTCCGGTCAGAATGGCTGCTGCGAAACAACGTCCATTACCACAAAATGAAGTTAAAAACCAGAGGCAACAAAGTACACGGTGATAAAGTGGTAGTTACAATGAAGTCACACATTCAAGGCTTTGAGCTCGTGACTCAACAAAATGTCCGTTTTTAATTGTTTTCCTTCTCTTGTCTCCCTCCAGCCCCACGAACTATTGATTCAATTAACTAACAAATGTCAAGGTAAAAGAAATAACACTCACCTTATTGTTTTCGTTGTGTCACGAAATGACTCAGACGTCACAGAGAACGTCAAAGATGAAAGTCTTCGTGTTTAAAAACTTCCAGTAACAGTTTGACTCTGGAACCGTCAGGTTTAAACCTGGACTGAACCATTCTCACTCAAACACGGGGGGAACTGTCAGGTCTTAGACTGTGGACTACGCCAATTTAACCCTTTCTCCGATCAAATTTTACATGTTTAATGTTTACAAAATAATACAAAACAACGATTGTTAAAGGCTCGTCTGTATTAAATCGGCAAAAAAAACAAAAACAAACAAAAAGGGCAGAAGACTTTATGGTTCAGTCCGCTCTTGAATCAAAACAATGGCTGCGTCACCTCTTCGTGCTTCCACTCCTGGCCCCGCCCCCCTGTACTCTGCCCAGCTGTTTGAAATGAGCTCCTCCCACCTGCTGCTGCTGCTGTTTGTTGTGTTTGTGTGAACTGGTTTTGTGTGAAAACCAGGAAGTTCTACACAATAGAACCAACACAGAACATGACAACAAAGAGCAGTGTGTATTGTGATGTACAGCACCTAAAAACAACTAGAATTCAAATAAAGGTCATGACTGAGATGACGTCACTCACACGTATGACGTATCAGCACATTTTCTATGATCTTTTGAAGTCACTCCCTTAATTAAAGGCGCAGTGTGAAAACAATATATCTACACACACATATATATATATGACTTATAATTTTACTTTATTATTTATGCTTGTCACTATTACATCAATTGCTGTAATATTGCTGCCACACACACACACACACACACACACACACACACACGCAATGAAAGTCCCAAGACTGAGATTTACTGCAAATTATTTATAATAGCAAAATGTTATGTAACAAACTGTTTTGATAAATATGAGCAATAAAAAAAGCGTAATCTACAAAAGTCGACCTTCCATCATCATCACAGCCACAAAACACAAATAGATATGATCATATTCTTATGAACTTACAAAAACAACTCAGAGGCCATCTTTATATATTTGCATATTTCAAAATATTAAACACCTTTTAATTTGTTTGAAAAAAAACCCAGATAACTTAAAAAAAAGTTTCATTATGTAGTTACAGTCTCTTTCCTCACATGAGCATCTATGTACAAATAAAACTGAATTACTGTGACGTGAGCATGAGGCAAATAACAAGAGAAGAAGTGCTAGAAGCCGGGCAGTGCAGAATGCAACACACCTTTAACTTAGTGTCCTATTAAACCCAGACAAGAAATCAATGCTGTATTTTAGTCAATTATTTCTGCAGAATAAAAGAAAAAAAATCATTTGTAAGCAGTTTGAATCTTCGGGAGAAAACCGGCTGCTTCCTCATGAAAGAGAAATCAATGCGACAAAAGAAGCTGGTTGAATCGATTCTCTGCATTCAGGCTTTATATTCCAGAGCAGTGAGAACAGAAAAGAAAGCAAGAGTCCTGACGTGAATTTCAAAAAAGGCAGAGCGACGTCGACTGAATAAAAATGAGACAAATTAATGAATCTGAATTCTGTCCCCGGCCACTTCTCTCTCATTCATACAGAACTGTACAAAACAAACATCTCTAATAACAATAATACAACAATGAATTCAGACACAACTGAACAGCTCGTTGGACACTTTGGCACCGCCTCCTTTTTCTCTCAATGACACGCCCACACACCTGCTGTCCACATGGCATCGGCCCATTTTAGCCGCTGCCTGCATTCACACCTGGCGTCGGACAGCGCTCGTCTTATTTTGAAAAGTCAAGTTATCGTAACACTTCTGGTTCCCTTATGTTGAATTCAGTGAATTTCCTTCAATGGCCGTTCAGGTACAGATCTGAAGTTAAGGCCTTTGACTTGAATGTTATGTTGTACAATGTAAAACACGTCAGTCAGTTCATTGTGATTTTTAATGGTTTCAAAATGCTTAAAGGGGATCGTCCATTTCCAGCTCGCTCATTTCGAGTATTAAACAGTACTCGTGGAAAAACCCTGTATGTACGTCCCTTAATACCACGGATCTATTAATAGAACAGCACACGGAACCTTCCCTCGGGTTTACAGCAATTCTTTTCATAGTGGCCACTTGTGGTACTGCAAAATTACCCACAGGGCCCCCAGAGACGTTTCCCCACAGACCACAATACATCAATACACAGACATACTCGTGGCTGATTACTGGCATTTGTATTATATATTTTCAATATATGTGTGTGTTTATTGTTTATTGTACTGTTCTATTAATAGATCCATGCTTCCTCCCCACTTTTCCCTCCAGGGGCTGATCACCGGAAGCTGGATGTTGCATCCTTCTCAGTGAGCCGCACACAACACTTACAAACCAGGGACGGAAACACATTTACTTTTCACATAAATGGCAACTTGAGCACATTAACGGGCACAAGGATGAAAACAGGAAGTCTCCCTGTCTGGTACGTTCCTCAGTATCAGGACCAAATGTGTCAAAAGTGCTCTTGACAATAGTGGCCAGTGAATATTTCACTCTGAAAATAAAAAGCATCAAAGATTCCCCCCCAACAAGTGGTTTTGAAACCATTACCACCTTTAACAACTCATGTGGTAGAGAAAACATATAATACATTCAAGTGTATTCGTGCACTCCTTTTAATTAGAGTGTGTCTGCGGCGAAATTCAGTTGTCTCCGCTCTGTATGCGTTTGTTGTGCTTCTGGTTTTGCGTTTCAGGTCCGCTCGAGTCTTTATAGGCCGCGACTGACCGAGAGGAGATGTGACGGTTTGGTCCAGGACGGTGGTGCTCGCGTGACATCATAGTAGCGGCAGCTGATGTGTGTGTGTGTGTGTGTGTGTTGTTTTCAAGTCGTCATGGTGAAACCACCAACTGTCACATGGGTGTGGAGGATGATGTTTGTGGGGGGGGTCGAGTCCAGTTGGTCT
The DNA here is from genome assembly GCA_016785325.1 of Chascanopsetta lugubris. NCBI lineage: Eukaryota > Metazoa > Chordata > Actinopteri > Pleuronectiformes > Bothidae > Chascanopsetta > Chascanopsetta lugubris. The sequence goes on from JAFBJT010105773.1 coordinate 38,066, forward strand.
GGATGTGGAGGGGGGGAGGGGTGGTCACGGTGCTGACAGCGACACGTCCTCTGTCCTCTACAGTACCAAGCCCCACACACACACACACACACACACACACACACACGGATCAATACACACACCACTGCTATGAGTCTTTGAGCATGTTGATGCGTGCAAAGATCTTGAGCGCAGGCCCCAGTTTAATGTTCATGGTGCTCATGAGGTGGTCCTCCTTCAGCAGGAGCAGAGCCTGTCCGTCGATCTCCTGCGACCGAAACTCGTCCGCGATCTCCTGACAACCTGCGCGAAGACAGACGGGAGTTTAAAAGGTGCAGTGTGCGAAACGATCGCCGTTCTTATGGGCTGAAATGAAAGGCGTGAACCATCCCGACCTGGCAGCGAGCGGATGAACTCATAAACCTCCTCCACGTTCCACTTGGCGGGGTCGTTGGGGAGGAACCGCTGGCACAGCGACGGCGCGTCCCTCCCGGCGCCGCCCTCCTGGTCCGAGGCCCTGCTCGGCTGCCGCCTCACGGGGGCCCGGGCCGGCGCCGGGGGCGGAGCCTGGGGCCCCGAGCTGGCGGGCGACAGGGGCGACGGCGGCTCCTCGTAGCTGGACATGTCCGAGCACGGGCTGGACTCCTCCTGGCTGGGCTGCGAGGGGTGTGGCGAGGAAACCGAGCCGCCCTGCGTCTGCTGCGGCGACGGGGACAGCTTCTGGAAAGAGGAGGAGAGAGAAATTGACGGCCCATCGGCAAAAACGGCGCTGGGGACAAGATTAAAGGGGCAATAAGTAAGATTGATGCCGTACAATAGCCTGAAATGACGGCCATATACCTGCAGAGAGTCGACAGGGGAGCTGGACGGATACCAAAACCTCCGTGATTCATTCGAAGGGCTCTGAACCCTCGGGAATATAAAACTGGTCCAAACGGAGACCGAACCCCCAAGACATTATGTAATTGCAAAAGAAAAATGTCTTAAAGGTGCAGTGTGTACGATTTGGTGACTCTAGAGGTGAAGTTGCGCATCGTATCCGTCACCACACCCTCGACGTTCGGCGCACGCAGGAGAACCTTTAATAGACTTCAGTTGGAAATGTAAAAAAATAAATTAAAAAAAACAGCGAATCCAGCTGTTCTGTGTGTGTGTGTGTGTGTGTGTGTGTGAGTGTGTGTGTGTCTACATAACATGAGAGCGAGAGGCAGAGAGAAAATCTTTACCGACAGTTCCCCGCTTTTGCCGGCCCCCAATAAAGGCTGACGAGGATCATAGAGCGCGTAATGACCCTTTAAAGGCAGAGGGAGGCGATCGGATTGATGCTTCAATTCATTAAAAGGCGCCAGGCGTGAAAAGTGCAGTGAAGGAAATGTGCAGGAGAGGCACTATGGGATGGAAGGTAGAAGTGTTGATGAGGATGTTTTACAGCTGTGTGTGTGTGTGTGTGCACGTACGTGTGTGTGTGTGTGTGTGTGTGTGTGTGTGTGCATAGATCTTTCAGGGGTCCTTAGATGGGGTTCACATCTCCTCAAGGCCATAACTAATGTCGACACGCTTTCAGATCTTTTCAGAGGGTGACTGACTTGATTTAGGGTGTAGTTAAAGGTGTAGTACGCTGTTTTCACAACAGCATACAGATTCTGCATACTACACGTTAAAGGTGTGAGTGTGTGTGTGTGTGTGTGTGTTTTGCCGTACCTGCTTCTTTGCCTCTATACTGCATCGACCCTGAGGTCTCTGTCTCCAGTGGTTGGTGGGTTTGCTCCTCTCCGGGCGGAAAAGGCCGATCCGCTTCGTACATCCCACGTTGTACCTGTTGGCAACGATCCAATCTTAGTGTTCAGACTGAGGGGGCGACCTCCGCTGCAGGCGGACGAGGCACAACAGGAAGTGAAAACACCTGCAGTTCATAGCGTCACCTCTGGGGGCTGACTCTAAAAGGGAGCCAACCCCCCCCCCGCCCCCCCCC
>JAFBJT010105774.1:0-22301 GCA_016785325.1 Chascanopsetta lugubris
TCAGAGCTTCGGACTTTCTCATGTCAACAAATTTCTTTTGTCTGCAGGCGCCGTGTCCCGAAGGACATACATCCTGGTGGTGGTGGCGAGGGAGAGTTCATGGGGATGGACGACTATGGAGATGAAGATGAGGTTGGTCCCACCTTCTGAAAGACACCAAAGTTCTATATTTACACCTGATGGAAATGGATATAACTAGATGAAGACATGATGTCTGAACCTTTCTCTGAAGGTGTGGTTGGTGTGGACAGACAAGACCAACGAGAGACAGGAGAAGAGCATCAGGCAGCTGGCTCAGGAGGCCCGGCAGGGGAACGCTCACGATGAGAATGTCCTGACTTACTACAGGTAGCGCCATCCCATAATGAGAACACAAGACAATTCCCTCGGTGAAGTGTTCTCCATAGATAACAGTGATCGTCGGAACCTCTCAGGTACCAGCTGAAGCTCTTCGCCCGCATGTGTTTGGACCGTCAGTATCTGGCCATAGACGAGATCTCCAAGCAGCTGGACGTGGAGCTCATCTTCCTGTGCATGATGGATGAGACGCTGCCCTTTGACCTCCGCGCCTCCTTCTGTCGCCTCATGCTCCACGCCCACGTGGACCGAGACCCTCAGGAGCTGGTCACCCCTGTGAAGTTTGCCCGCCTCTGGACTGAGATCCCCACGGCCATCAGCATCAAAGAGTAGGTCGATGTTTAATACTTGATGCTCCAACATGGTCTTAAGCTTAATTTGCTCTGGTCCCATTCCAATACAAGCATCCAGAAGTATGAATTTTACTTTTCAGAAATGTTCAATTTCCCCAAAGTGCTTTCCATGGACAATGGTACATTGTTGGTGCAGATTAAAGTTTGGGTTGTTTATCAAGAGTGGACTCTAACCAAATCTTTGCCCTGCGGAAGTGATTTCTGAAGCCTGGATAGCTCAGTCGGTAGAGCATCAGACTTTTAATCTGAGGGTCCAGGGTTCAAGTCCCTGTTCAGGCGACTCAATCCTTTGATGATCTCTTTGAGAGCCGTCATGACCAGGTGATGTGTCAGCTGGATTTACTGACAGTTTCTAACTGCACCTCTTTTCAAGGACACTTGAATTGTCCTCGGACGTTGGCGATACACTTCTTTAAGTTCCATTGCGGCACATCTACAACAGACACCTGATAATGTCTTCTGGGTCGAATGAAAAGTTCCAACGGTATCGCTCGTGTCCTCAATGACAAAGTTATGTTAAGGCTACTCTCATGCTTGAGTTGTCTTTGGACATTTGGCTGTTCTTGAGCTGGACTACAGGCATCCACACGTCCCACTTTCCTTTGTCTTAGATGTTCTTCATCTAAGATGAGGTCATCTTCACCGAGGTTCTGATACTTGGACTTCAGTTGTGTCTCTTGGTACATTGCCAGTTTGGGTTGTAGTCTGAATGTATTTTTTGGGTCGAGTTCGGACTCGGGCTGGTTTTTTCCTGAAGCCTGGATAGCTCAGTCGGTAGAGCATCAGACTTTTAATCTGAGGGTCCAGGGTTCAAGTCCCTGTTCGGGCGTTGTACTTCTTTAAGAATAGACCACAATAAAAAGACAAGTTTGGTGGTGGACACCCAGAGATTGGACCCTCTGGTTCTCTACAGATTTCCCCCTTCTCACCCATCACCCTGTTTCTTGTGATCAAATGTTCTTTTCGTATCTAACTACTTCAATCTGTCCTCCCCCAGTTATGACTCCAACATGGACGACAGCAGATTCAACAAGAAGAACCGTTTCGCCAACACCATGGTTTTCATGGAGGAGTACCTCAACAACGTCCTCAACGACGAACTTCCATTTCACAATGAGGAGAAAAATAAACTTACATATGAGGTTCGGCCCTTCTCTTAAACTCTGTGTATCTACTCTACCTTTCTACGCTTGTGTTCTTCCTGGTGGTCACCTCAGTCTGTCCCTCCCTCCTCCAGGTGGTGAGCTTGGCCAGGCATTTGATCTATTTTGGCTTCTACAGTTTCTTTGAGCTGCTCAGACTCACCAGAACTCTGCTGGGCATCATCGACTGTCGACCCAACCCAGGACACGCTGGGCTGTTATTCCAGGACGACGGATCAGGTACTCTACTCTTGACTTACTGTCAATGGCTATGTACGCATAAACATTAGCATGCTAATGCTAGTTTTTACCTTGTTTGTTTCTGTGAAGGGAAGAACGTGAAGCGCTCCATCCACGGAATGGGACAGATGATGTCCACCATGGTCCTCAACAGGAAGCAGTCCTTATTTGGAGGTCCAGGTGCCAGAGGGGCAGGTCTGGGGGCGGGGCTGGATGGACAGAGAGGTGGTAAGGACAGTATTGACAGGATGGACCTGACGGTGATGGACACCAAGCTGAAGATACTGGAGATTCTACAGGTGATTAAAAAAGTAGAAATGTGAATAATCTGAAACACGCTCTGGACTGATGAACCTCTCTAATCTGAACTCTGCTCCTCATCAGTTCATCCTGAACGTCCGTCTGGATTACCGCCTCTCCTTCCTCTTGTCCGTCTTCAAGAAGGAGTTTGTTGACGTTTATCCGATGGCTGACGCCGACGCCACCACCAGCCTGGAGCAGGCAGGTAAATATCACATCCCACACACATCGCATTGTTTATGGAATTTGGATTTTTATTCAAATGAGAAAATCTTAGCATTGTTCTTGTGGCATTATCAGGTTTTAAGATGTTGTTATCTAACTCCACACACATCTTACAGCGTTGGGTAAAGTTCTGTGTTGTTTACTTCTCTCGATACTTGCAGACGCCCCAGGCAGCGTGGAAGCGGCAGGTAGAAGCTGTCCACTTTAAAATCTGTCATTCAAGGGTCCTGGTGTCATTGAATGCCGGGGATACTTCATTTTGTGTGTTTGTTGACTTGCCTTGTTTCCATTGTGTGTTTGTTATTGAGGCTACTTGTGTGTGTATGTTTATGGAAATGCGTATAAAGTTTTATACGTTTTCTTTCGGAAATCAAACCGCATTGGAATTCATTGAGGAATTCATGAATGCGTTTTTTTTTTGTTAATCAGAGAAATGGCAGAAAAGATTTATAAGCAACAAGAGTTTGCTGGTAAATTAACGCTTTCTGGCCATTTTTTACAAATTGGGGTTTTGTACCGTGTGTGTTTCGTCATCTTTTTTTAATGGGCCAACAGGGAAGTTCGGATCGCACTGATTCCCGCTGTCAAACTTCAATGCAATTTTTGCATTTTGAATGTTGGATGGAAAACAAGTTGCGCAGTAAATGCATTTACACTATGGACGTGTGGACGTACAACAACATTTACATTTCCTGTGTAGAACATTTCCCATCTTCAAGTAATTATGTCATAAAATGTCATAATCACACTTAAATTATTTTTTGTCCATTTTATAAACACATATTTGTGAGTTCCTTCAACACACACCCTGTTTTTTTTTTACAGTTTTTTTTTTACAGCAGTTTTTACAGTATCTGCCTGTAAACAGTAATAATAACTCTCTCCAGCTTCCATCCCTTTATTGGTATTAAGCCTTATCTTTGTCCCTCCTCAGCCGCCATCAACCTGCAGCACATCGGAGAGCAGGCAGAGGCCATGTTTGGAGTCGGGTAGGTGATCCCACGATGATTTGTGTGTATTTAAGTCTTTCGTTAATTAAAACTTTAAGCATATAATGAATTGTGTTTGTAATTGACATATTGGCTCGTGTATGTGTCCATAGTAAAGCCAACAGTATCCTGGAGGTGGACGATGAAGGTGGACGCATGTTCCTGCGAGTCCTGACCCACCTGACCATGCACGACTACCCCCCTCTGGTGTCCGGAGCCCTGCAGCTGCTGTTCAGACACTTCAGCCAGAGACAGGAAGTTCTGCACACCTTCAAACAGGTATACACTCAAACATGTCAGCACAATGCCCCCCTTGTGTATCCTGCATGGAAGTTGTTGTTTTGGCTATAATGTATAGATAAGGTACTACTTGGCCACGATGAGACTTTTTTTTCATCTAAAATCAAGATCAGGAGAAGCCTGGATAGCTCAGATGGTAGAGCATCAGACTTTTAATCTGAGGGTCCAGGGTTCAAGTCCCTGTTCAGGTTTTAGTCTTTTGTTCATGGCCCAGGATCTTTCTTCCGCTGAAGAGGAAGCAGAAGATAAAAACAGGATTGAGGAGAGACTGAATAACAACAATACAAGAGGAGTCTGGGGCCGGGTCGGGACTATCACCTACATGACGAGGACTGAAGCAGCTGTGAACGGGACAAAGCACCATCCAGATGAGCTCGACCTGTTTTTCAACAGGTTTGACATATTAGAGGGGGCCATTCCCCAACCACCTCCCCCGCAACCCCCACTGTGTCAGCACGGGTTGAGGCCTCATCCACCTCCCCCACTACCAACACCAAGACTCCCCTCATATCTGCAACACAAGACCAGGTAGCCGCCCTTCTCCTGTCAACTCCACCACGAGAACCTGAGGAGCAACACCTCCACCTCCCCACTGGAGATGGATGAGGGGAACAGGGCCGAGCCCAGGTGGCAGCTCGAACCCCGACTCACCCCAGACCCTCCCAGTCTTCAGGACAAGCCAGGTCATGCATCAGCTGTCAAGGTCTAAGACCAGTGGACTCGTGAGTTGTCAAGGTGTGCCCGTTGATGTGATCGAAGCCTGGATAGCTTGGTCGGTAGAGCATCACACTTTTAATCTCAGGGTCCGTGGTTCACGTCCCTGTTCAGGTGCTACTCTCTTGTTAGAGGTCCTACATCTTTCATGGTTTGTCCACACACTTTGTGTAAAGTGGAACCTCCTCAAAGACTCATTTACTCGTCACAGACTCTAACTTCCCTTGAAGTCCCCGTTGAGACTTGTTAATTTGTTCATCTCTTGTCTTAGTGCAATATCTTTCCAGGTATGTCCCCCACTCCATTATCCCCTAGAACTTGTCTGAGTTTGAATCTGCATTATGATCCCGGTGTGGCCTTCGTAGGCAAGTTCAATGATGATCTGCTTAGTCCCTTAAACTTGTCGATTCTCTATGTTTGGAATTGTGGGACTATCAAGCAATGCAGGAGAGCACAATCCTATTTTGTAGAATCTAATCAGTGGAGTAGAGGAAATGCTGAGTCATAAGTTGTGTGTTTGATCAACCAGCTGTTGCAGAGAACCCATGTCTCTCTTTGGCTCTGCAGGTCCAGTTGCTGATCTCGTCTCAGGACGTGGAGAACTACAAGCTGATCAAGGCAGATCTGGATCGTCTCCGGACGCTGGTGGAGAAATCTGAGCTGTGGGTGGAGAAGAAGAACTCAGGAGGAGGCGATGGCAAGAAGGACAAGAAGGACAAGAAGGAGAAAGCAGAGGTAAGGACTGAAGACATTTCCTCTCACACAAACATCTCATGAAGGAAAATCATATATATGACCCTTATTTACATGTGATATGTGAAGACAGAGGGATGAGGATCTGGTGAAAAACAGTATCATCAGCATATAGCTTCAGTTTTGTTGGGAGTTCACGTTATAACCTGATGTTTATGTTGCTGAATGATGATTGTATTACCTCCAAAGCTTTGATCTTCAACTCTAGGTTGTCTAAAGTTACTGTAAATAACCATTTTAACACCTAAGCTCTAATATACCACTAACAAACTAACTTCAACTTATTCAAACTTAACCCATCACAAAAGCCCTTTTCTGGGTAGTATGTTAACTCTTCACTACTAATCAGCATAACAGTCTCCAAAGTACTCGTCTGAAATGTAAAAAACGTTGTTATTATATATAACATATGTAATTATTTCAAACAAATGCTGGTGTGGGGCTTGCTGGTGACTCAGCTGGATGAGGCGGGATCATGGGAACATGGGTTCAGATGTTTTCTGGGATTTTGTTGCATGTCACATCTCCTGCTCTTTGCTTTGTTCTTCTCTTTTTGTGAAATGAGGTTTGGATGCAATTTAAGTGTTTTTCTCCTCTGGATGTTGTTGTTGTTCATTGTTGTTGTTTTGACCCACTGACACACTGAGCCAGGGATCAAACCACTGACCCTCCGGTTTGTGGACAACTTGCCAAGCTTTATTTTTGTTGATGTTGTCATGGTCATGAATCCAGCCCACCCTGACACAAACTCAAGTTTAGGGTTCTGTCTGGACACCAGTAAAACCTCTGCCTAGGACCCAAGGTTCTGAAGCCTGGATAGCTCAGACGGTAGAGCATCAGACTTTTAATCTGAGGGTCCAGGGTTCAAGTCCCTGTTCAGGTGGTGGATCCCTTTAGGAGGATTCTCCTGGGATTGTCAAAGGGACTTGATAAAAACCACGATTCTTTAAATGATGTTAAAAGTTGCAAGTCTATGCAGCAGAAGTGTAGCATCAACAACTGTCACGGTACTCTTCTACCACACAGCTCCAACACTAGCACTCTTCCTGGTTGCTGTTTCCACAAGATTGTCCACGTGCTACTGGATCAGTAGGGAACTATTTGTCTGGAAGACAAGGCCTTCAAGGTCTGTGTAGACCAGCAGGCTTTTAATCTGAGGGTCCAGGGTCCAAGTTCCTCTTTAGGGGATATTGGTCATTTAATTTGAGCAGCACTTGAGTGTTGAGGGATTGTCCCATATTCCAGTTTCTGAAGCCTGGATAGCTCAGACGGTAGAGCATCAGACTTTTAATCTGAGGGTCCAGGGTTCAAGTCCCTGTTCAGGCGGTTGTCTCCTTTAGGGGGATTCTCCTGGGATTGTCTAAGGGACCAGTAAATACCCTCTCTTTGCCACGGAAGCCATATGGTACATTATTAAGGTTTTGTGTATCCATGCTTCAATTCCCTGTAGAGTTTGTGCTGTTCTTTAATTGGTGTTAAATGTTCTCCACAAGAACAGTGTGCAGTTCTACCTTGACAAAGGTAGCAGTGTTCCCGGTCACAGTTTCCACAAGATTATCCACGTGCTACTGGATCAGTAGGGTACCATTCGTCTGGAAGACAAGGCCTTTGTGGTCTAGGGAGTCCAGACGGTAGACCAGTAGGCTTTTAATCTAAGGGTCCAGGGTATAAAGTCCTCTTTAGAAGATACCAGAGTAACAACTGAGAGTTCATTCAGAAGGTCCTGAGGGCAGCTGTCACTGGTATGACTTTGGACTCCAATGCCCTCACTGGTACCCTCGATGGAAGATATCACTACTGTGACGAACACCATACTTTTGCTTCATAAGTAGTAGTTTGTCATTAAAGTTCATATAACAAGTTACCGAGAGAACTGCGTAAGCTGTCTTACCCTGTGCATCCTGCAGGGGCCCTCAGAGGAACCAACACCCAAGAAGGAGAAAAATGAGAAGGGCAACGAGAACTACCAGAAGGTCAAAGAGGTGAGGCCACTTGTGTGTATGTGTTGTTTGTGTTATTTTGTGTGTTTTTGGGGTGCGCGTCTCTGCTGTGGTGTTTCTGTGCTGTGCACTTCCCACAGATCACCTGTTACCTGTGATGTGTCTGTCTTTTTGTGGTGGGCTTCCTCAGCAATGGTGGCTTTCAACACATTCAATACATTTTTTAAATGTCATTGTCACTTTGAACAACAACAGCTCAAATATAGATTCAAAGTAAAAAAATCAACCTTGATCCTGAGGAAATTCCCGGTTATTTAAATTCGAGGAGGATCAAAGGAGGATTAAAGTCGCAAACTAAAAATAAAATCGTCTGCAAAACTGCTACTGAAGCTCAATTCCCTGGGTTTGTTCCCCAGAACCTGAGCGAAGGTCGAACTCATGACTGGAACGTGATGCAGATGTTTACCCTGGTTTTACCCCAGCCTCTGTTACTTCCTGGTTCGAGTCCCCATCCGAAAATAAGACTTGTTGATTATTCTAATTAGCCAAAAATGGATCATTTATTGTTTTGGATTGGTTGATTAATTTCATCTGTTTGTTCGAACATCATCAGTGACCCCTCCAGGCAGCAGCAGGTATGACAGGGCAGTTTGAACAATCAACATTCAACTGTGTCAAACATGTCTCTCTCTCGTTGATTGTAAATAAGACAATTCCTGTAAAGAAACATATTTCATTGGCCCCGCTGCAGCACAGGTCATAGACTCCGCCTCCTCCATGTTAGCAATCAAAGTAGACATTACATTTGACAAAGATTTGGAGGAAGTGGAGACAGTTTGTTCATCCTTGTTCACTCAATAGTAGTTTCTCTCTCTCTCTCTCTCTCTGTCTCTCTCTCTCTGTCTCTCTCTCTGTCTCTCTCTCTCTCTCTCTCTCTCTCTCTCTCTCTCTCTCTCTCAGATCCTGGAGAGGCTGAATAAGATGTGCAGCAGTGGAGTCTGGAAGAAGCAGCAGAGGTTGCTGAAGAACATGGGAGCTCATAAAGTCATGTTGGACCTGCTGCAGGTCTCCTACGACCAGGTCAGACTGAATAAAACCAAAATAAACCTTTGGTTCCTTCCGTATTCAAATGCACTGATGATGATAGGAATGTCGTATCTCACCCCTGCGTTGGTCTGTGTCTGCAGAATGACGTGAAGATGCAGGAGATCATCAGATTCACTCACCTGTTCCTGCAGAAGTTCTGCATGGCGAACCAGGAGAATCAGGCGCTGCTGCACAAGAACCTCAACCTGTTCCTCAACCCCGGGGTACAGATTTTACAAAGTGATGGTCTGAGTTAATAACCATCCACGTCCTGACACTGAGACCGGTTCCCTCCCTGTGAGCAGCTGCTGGAGGCGGAGACGGTTCAGCACATCTTCAGCAACAACTACCAGCTGTGCAGCGAGATCTCCGAGAGCGTCCTGCAGCACTTCATCCACTGCCTGGCCACGCACGGACGCCACGTCCAGTACCTCAACTTCCTGCACACCATCATCAAGGCCGAGGGCAAGTACGTGAAGAAGTGTCAGGACATGATCATGACCGAGGTGAGGACCGGGACCAGGACCAGGACCAGGACCAGGACGTGTCTCTAAATCTTCTCAGCAGGTCTCTGACTGTAAACGTCTCTCTCTGCAGTTGACCAACGCCGGCGAGGACGTCGTCGTCTTTTACAACGACAAAACCTCGTTCAACACCATGCTGGAGCTCATGGCGGAGAGCAGGGAGGGGGTCGGTGAGAGCAGCCCCCTCAGGTAACCATGGCAACAATAATCTGTAACATGTAGGGTTGAGGGTAGAGCTTTGGAGACACTGTGTCCTCCTCCCTGCAGGTACCACATCTCTCTGGTGGAGCTGTTAGCCGCCTGCGCCGAGGGGAAGAACGTCTACACGGAGATCAAGTGTACGTCACTGCTCCCCCTGGAGGACGTGGTCAGAGTGGTGACGCATGAGGACTGCATCACAGAGGTAGAGACTGTGTTTATGTGTTTGTGTATGAACGAAATAACTGGACAACACTTGGTCAGATTCTCACCAAACTTGGTGTGAATGTTGGTTTAGTGTTAATCTCCAACTGGTTGAATTTTGAAGACAAAGGGCAAAGGTCAAGATCAACAAAAGTATCCCCTGAAAAGCTCATTTCAGAGATACTCTGAAGTTTAGAGTATCTAGGGGAATAGGGGAGATTCAGGGGAATCAGTTTAGAGTCTAAACTGAATCATAACCATGTGATCTAGAAAAGTCAATCTAATGTTTTTAACGTTTCTCTGTTGTTGCGTCATCAGGTGAAAATTGCTTATGTGAACTTTGTGAATCACTGCTACGTGGACACGGAGGTGGAGATGAAGGAAATCTACACGTCCAACCACATCTGGAAACTGTTCAAAGACTTCACCGTGGACATGGCTCGGGTAACAACGGGAATATTTTCTTTCTGCTTTCTAAATAATCAGTCTATTCAACCGAACGACTCCTAACCTGCTGCCACCTGTTGTTTTAAAGTGGTATTGCAGCTGTTTTCAGGTGTTGGATGATATTTTCTGGTCCTCAGGTTTGTAACAAGCGGGAGAAGCGTCTCTCGGATCCCGTCCTGGAGAAGTACATCATTAACGTGGTGTTCGACACCATCACCGCCTTCTTCAGCTCGCCCTTCTCTGAGAACAGCACGTCTCTGCAGGTCAGCAGCTCAACGCGCCGCCAACAGGGAGGGGTTTGTGCGCGACGGTCAACTGAATGTGTTTGATGTTTGATGGACGTCTCTTTCTCTCGCTCTGTCAGACTCATCACACCATCGTCACTCAGCTGCTCCAGTCGTCCGTCCGGCTGCTCGACTGTCCCTGGCTGCAGCAGCAGCACAGAAGTCAGGTGGAGACCTGCATTAAGACGCTCGCCATGACAGGTGACGCACACACACACACACACACACACACACACACACACACGCCTGGATCATACTGTAATTCTCTCTCTCTTTCTCTGTGTCTTTAGCGAAGAGTCGTTCCATCGCTCTCCCTCTGGACCTGGAGTCTCAGATCAGCTCTATGTTGTCCAGCTCTGCGCTCAACTCTCTGTCTCGCGCGAACCCCAACTACAAGTCCTCATCACGCTCGTCCAGACCCAGCGCACCCAGCAACCCCTGGGACTACAAGAACATCATCGAGAAGCTACAGGTACCGACGCCAACGCTTCAGAAGCACGAGGAACACAAGGAGGCCCTGGAGAACTCTGATCTGAGTGTGTGTGTGTGTGTGTGTGTGTGTTGCTCAGGACATCATCAACACTCTGGAGGAGCGTCTGAAGCCGCTGGTCAACGCCGAGCTGTCGGTGCTGGTGGACGTTCTCCAACAGCCGGAGCTTCTGTTCCTGGAGGGAACCGACGCCCGACAGCGCTGCGAGTCTGGAGGATTCATCTCCAAGTGGGTTCTTCGTCTGTGTCTGGAATGGGACAGAGGCATGATGGGTAATATGTATTAATGTGTGTGTGTGTGTGTGTGTGTGTGTGTGTGTGTGTGTAGGCTGATCCAACACACCAAAGCTCTGATGTCGGCGGAGGAGAAGTTGTGTATCAAAGTTCTGAGGACGCTCCAGGAGATGTTGATCAGGACTTTGGACTTTGACGAAAAGGTTTGTGAAACATCTCGTTCATGACATTTATGCAAATTTTTACCATCCGAGATTTAAATGTTGATTTCTTGTGTTTGTGGTTTCAGGGAATCACTCTGCGTAAAGTCCTTCTTCAGAACTACCTGTTTCCAAACAAGAAGAACAACCCCAAGAACGACCTGGCTGAGCTCGGAGCTACAGGTACACACTCTCACTCTAGAGCTCCCCCTGTGGGTGGTTATCTGAAGGTACAACAACAACCTAGTGGTGCTCCACATTGTAATTAGATGGTGATGATCATCTTGACCTTCAGGATGATGGAGATGGAAATGTAAGCGTGTGTGTGTGTGTGTGTGTGTGTGTGTGTGTGTGTGTGTGTGTGTGTGTGTGTGTGTGTGTGTGTGTGTGTCAGGTGCCGAGCAGGAGCGGGACTGGGCGGCGGTGGCGACGGTTCAGTGTCGTCTGGACCGAGAAGGAGGAACGAAGCTGTTCACAGACCTGGTGATGAGCACCAAGAACGACAAGATCTTCCAGGAGAGCATCCAGCTGGCCATCTGTCTGCTGGAGGGAGGGAACACCGAGATACAGGTGTGACACACACACACACACACACACACACACACACACACACACACACACACAGAGCACTCACTCTGAGGTTGTCCTGCTGCAGAACTCCTTTTACAAACTGATGATGGGCGACAACAAGTCGGAGAAGTTCTTCAAGGTTCTTCACGACCGGATGAAAGAAGCTCAGACCGACATCAAAGCCACGGTTTCCGTCAACGTGGGAGAGATGACGCACAAAGCCAACGAGAAGGAGCTGGAGCAGGGTGAGAATCACTGGCTTCAACTCAAGACTGACTCTGTGATGAGGCTGTTTACATTGTCTGATGTTTTGTTGAAGGCGGCTCAGGAGCGATGGTACTTCCTGGTACGAGCGGTCACCAGCTGCTGGTCCAGGGTCAGGACATGGCCTCGGCTCTGCCGGCTCAGTCGGCGGTGGAGCAGAAGGAGGTGGAGATGGAGATGGGACCAGCCGTCACCATGATGAAGCCGATTCTCAGGTTCCTCCAGCTGCTCTGTGAGAACCACAACCACGACCTTCAGGTTGGGCCCGAACCGACGAAGGACCAGCATCCACGGAGCTGCGTTCACACACTGATGTAACCTTCCCTCCTGTGTCTCCAGAGCTTCCTGCGATGTCAGAACAATAAGACCAACTACAACCTGGTGTGTGAGACTCTTCAGTTCCTGGACATCATGTGTGGAAGCACCACAGGAGGTCTGGGTCTGCTGGGCCTCTACATCAACGAATCAAACGTCCACCTCATCACCCAGACGCTGGAGACACTCACAGAGTACTGTCAGGGCCCCTGTCAGGAGAACCAGGTGAGGACGGGTTTACCTGGAGGCACAGAGGCAGGTCCACACCGTAATAACACTGTGTGTGTGTGTGTGTGTGTGTGTGTGTGTGTGTGTGTGTGTGTTCTAGACGTGCATCGTGACCCATGAGTCCAACGGCATTGACATCATCACAGCTCTGATCCTGAACGAAATCAGTCCGCTGTGTCGGTACCGGATGGAGATGGTGCTGGAGCTGAAGGTTTGTTTACATACCTACATGCTAATGCTAACGCTAACAATCCATGAATGAGGCCTCGAGAGTTTTTAGGATACAAACGCTGCCATCTGGTGGTGACAATGTCATTTGGTTGCCAGGACAACGCCTCCAAGCTGCTGCTGGCTCTGATGGAGAGTCGCCGTGACAACGAGAACGCCGACAGGATCCTGTTCAACCTACGACCACGAGAGCTGGTCCGTCCTTCCTTCCCTCCTTCCCTGTACTTCCTTTCTTGCTTCCCTCTGTCCTCTTTCCCTCCTTCCTCAAAAAAGAAAAGAGGCTCTAGTACAGAACCCTGTGGAACTCCTGTTTGTGTGTGTGTGTGTGTGTGTGTACAGGTGGAGGTGATAAAGAAGGCCTACCATCAGGAGAGTGAATGTGAGGGGTTAGAAGTTTCTCCTCGGGAGGTCGGACACAACATCTACATCCTGGCTCAGCAGGTGACCCAACACAACCTTTAAACTCTTTGACTGCAAAATGACTTCCTTGTAAATACTTTATACTTGAAGTAACTTGCGCTAACAAGGTTTTTGTGTGGTTTGCTCGTCGTCAGTTGGCCAGACACAACAAGGGCCTGCAGAATCTCCTGAAGCCACCGAAGACAAGTAAAGAGGGAGAGGAGGGGATCTCGTCCATGGTGAACACCTCTCCTCTGCACTCTGACAGTACTGTAGTATTGTTGGAGTTACTGCAGTATTGTTGGAGTTACTGCAGTATTGTTGGAGTTACTGCAGTATTGTTGGAGTTACTGCAGTATTGTTGGAGTTACTGCAGTATTGTTGGAGTTACTGCAGTATTGTTGGAGTTACTGCAGTATTGTTGGAGTTACTGCAGTATTGTTGGAGTTACTGCAGTATTGTTGGAGTTACTGCAGTATTGTTGGAGTTACTGCAGTATTGTTGGAGTTACTGCAGTATTGTTGGAGTTACTGCAGTATTGTTGGAGTTACTGCAGTATTGTTGGAGTTACTGCAGTATTGTTGGAGTTACTGCAGTATTGTTGGAGTTACTGCAGTATTGTTGGAGTTACTGCAGTATTGTTGGAGTTACTGCAGTATTGTTGGAGTTACTGCAGTATTGTTGGAGTTACTGCAGTATTGTTGGAGTTACTGCAGTATTGTTGGAGTTACTGCAGTATTGTTGGAGTTACTGCAGTATTGTTGGAGTTACTGCAGTATTGTTGGAGTTACTGCAGTATTGTTGGAGTTACTGCAGTATTGTTGGAGTTACTGCAGTATTGTTGGAGTTACTGCAGTATTGTTGGAGTTACTGCAGTATTGTTGGAGTTACTGCAGTATTGTTGGAGTTACTGCAGTATTGTTGGAGTTACTGCAGTATTGTTGGAGTTACTGCAGTATTGTTGGAGTTACTGCAGTATTGTTGGAGTTACTGCAGTATTGTTGGAGTTACTGCAGTATTGTTGGAGTTACTGCAGTATTGTTGGAGTTACTGCAGTATTGTTGGAGTTACTGCAGTATTGTTGGAGTTACTGCAGTATTGTTGGAGTTACTGCAGTATTGTTGGAGTTACTGCAGTATTGTTGGAGTTACTGCAGTATTGTTGGAGTTACTGCAGTATTGTTGGAGTTACTGCAGTATTGTTGGAGTTACTGCAGTATTGTTGGAGTTACTGCAGTATTGTTGGAGTTACTGTAGCCTGTATCGCCATAGCAACCCCAGCCTTTTTTAATTGGAGCCTGAGGCCAGTCTGCATCACTTTCATCTCACACACACACACACGCACACACACACACACACACACACACACACACACACACACACACAGGATGCGTCTCCTCTCACAAACACGCTCTCTGCTCCGGGGCGCCGTCTCCCAGCGGGACGGAGCGATGTGGTGTCAGTCGTAGCGGTTGATGTTGCAGGTTCAAATCTGGTTCATGAGCAGCAGCAGCAGCAGCAGCAGCAGCAGCAGCAGCAGCAGCAGCAGCAGCAGCAGCAGCAGCAGCAGCAGCAGCGTCTCCGCGCCTCCTTCAGCTCACAGTCAAACACAGAATCTGTTTTCTGGGCCGAAAATATCCAACAACAGGAGTCGGGTTTGAAAAACAGCGAGCAGAGGACGAGGAGTCTTCACTGTGGCAGTTTAAAGGTGCAGTGTGTCCGATTCCCTCCGTGTTTACTGTCAGAACATGAGTATAAACCAATGATGTGTTTATGATCAGAATGAGCCTTTAATTCAACACCAGGTCCAGGTGTCACTCAAGAGGCCACGCCCTTAACTGGGCAGACTCTGCATGATGACAGGAAGCTGCAGCTCTGTAACACTCCCACTTCCTGTGACTTCAAAGTTCATCTGACGGATCCTTTATACACACCTGCTTCTGTAAGCCAACAACAATAACAACACACACACACACACACACACACACACACACACACAGAACAGTGTGAGCACAAGAAAAGAATATATATTTGTGACCTTTGGTTTATTTCACCAGGATCATTTATCTGCTGAATCTGATTTTATCTGCTTAGAATGAGGGAGGAGACAACACACACACATACATACACACACACATGCACGTGCGCACAGACACACACACACACACACACTCACATACTAGCAGAGGTTTAACAGGCCTCCACGGGGGGTCTCTGCTGTGGTGGAGAGCAGCTGGTTGGCCCTGATACTATTAACAGAAGTGTGTGTGTGTGTGTGTGTGTGTGTGTGTGTGTGTGTGTGAGCTGTAGTAAAAATATTTTCACCAAAGTGAGGAGTTATGGGCGTGTGAGGCAGGGAACAGCTCCACTTTATTAATGGAATGTGGCCAATAGTTTGTGGATGCTCAGATCCGTGCATGCATGTGTATGTGTGTGTGTGTGTGTGTGTGTGTGTGTGTGTGTGTGAGAGTGTGTGTGTGTGTGATGGCCACATGTGAACGTCGCAGCCTGGCGGAGTCGTGCTGAGCTGATTTGACCTTTGACCCACAGGATGTCGAGTGTCTGGCTGCAGGAATCTGCTGGTGTGCAGACACAACAGTGGTGACCAGCGGCGAGGGGGCGTGGCCTCATGTGGCGTACGGTCAAAGCCACAGGAACGGTTCCACCTGCTGTGCCGATCGGTGTGGAGGCCAAGACAGAAGTAACTACATTTGGAGGATGAGGGGGTGGAGCCTAATCTGGAGCTTGAGGACACGCCCCCTTACACCTGTCACCTGGTGGAGGTGCAGCTGTGTTTTCCTGCCTGGATCACGAGCAGCTCCGCAGAAAGAACCTCTGAACCTCTGTGCTCTGCCGTCGCGCGATGCTTCCCAGCGTGGCGGCGTCCTCGCTCATTTGCATATGACCGCAGGGTGGGGATCAAAGAGGAAGTCATGAAGCAGCGGCGGCGGCGGCGGCGGCTGAGGTCTGGTGCCGTCAGGAGGCCTGTGCAAGGTTTGACTGTACGGAACCACACCGCCACACCGCCAGCGTCACGCCACGGTTCAGGGCGGCGTGCTGGGAACACCGTGGGGGGTGGGGCGTGTCACTCAGGGGGGGCGTGTCACTCAGGGGGGGCGTGTCACTCAGGGGCGGCGTTGACAGAAGTCAGAGTCACGCTGCCGACCTCAGAGCTTCAGGGAGGAAACTTCAAAGCTGCGAAAATACCAAAATATCAGCACATTAAAAAATGAAACTTTGCTTTCATGAAGAATTCATGTCTCAGCAGCAGCAGCAGCAGCAGCAGCAGCAGCAGCAGCAGCAGCAGCAGCAGCAGCGCCCCCTGTAGGCTGCTGCTGCTGCTGCTGCTGCTGCTGCTGCTGCATTAAAGAGTTTAATCTCATTTAATGAATGAGATTAAAAAGAAAATTCTCCACCGTTCTGGCTGTTTTTTTTATATGATGATAATAACAAGGTTAAAGGGATAAATGTGTGTGTGTGTGTGTGTGTGTGTGTGTGTGTGTGACAGTGTGAAACCCTGCTGGACTCACAGAGGACGCAGATATAAATACTCAGACTACTTCCTGTCGTCCCAGCTGAGCTCACACCCACAGAGAGAGAGAGAGAGAGAGAGAGAGAGAGAGAGAGACAGAGACAGAGACAGAGACAGAGACAGAGACAGAGAGACAGAGAGAGAGAGAGAGAGAGAGAGAGAGAGAGAGAGAGATCTGGGTGTGAACGCTGATTCAGCAGATTTGACTAAACTATAAAAAAGTGTTCCATCAGAAATGGTTTGAGTCTCAAACCTTGATTCCGTCTCTGTTTCCATGACGTCGCCTCCTGAGCTCCGTTCAACACGTTTAATGTAAACAAAACCTGAGCTCTGACATCACGACATCATGACATCACGACATCACGACATCACGACATCACGACATCACGACATCATGACATCATGACATCACGACATCATGACATCATGACATCATGACATCATGACATCATGACATGAGGGGAAATCCTGAAGTTTACTAAACACAAGATATTCCTGCTGCTGCTGCTGCTGCTGCTGCTGCTGCTGCTGCTGCTGCAGTGGGAGCACGGAGCCAGGGGAGGACAGGAAGTCATCTCAGCCAATCTGATGTCTATTTCAAAGCTGGGGGGGGGGGGGGGGGGGGGGGGGGGGGGGGGGCTTTACTTCCAGAGTGGATTTTAAGGAGATTTTCCAGAGAGAGAAAAAAAACTGTTTCATAAGTGCTGCTGGACTTTTGAATGAGGTGTGTGTGTGTGTGTGTGTGTGTGTGTGTGTGAGCTGCAGTTTGATTTATCATCCTGCAGAAACACACACACACACACGGCAGAGAGAGGAACCACATCAGCTCAGGCATGTGTGGCTGCGTGACAGCAGGAGAGCAGAGGGTGGGCGGGGCCACAGCGCAGGGTTGGCGCGGGGGCGTGTTCACCAGGCCTCGGCCTCGTGGAACAGGTGAAGCTGCTGCGTCCGGAGATGTGACAGTGGGAGGAGCCAACAGCGGCTGCGTGTTCAGCAGTGGAGCGGCGCTGTGGCTCCGGAACAGTCCACGTGTTTATCACTCTGTTAAACACCGGGAACTCTTCACAGGGTCAGGGTGAGTTATTCTCTTATGGCTCCGTCTGAAAAACACTGCCTTGCTCAGAGGAAAATCAGCAGCTCCTTCTCTTTTCTCCTCTCAGCCAATCAGAGCGCAGACGCCGCTGCAGTCTCATCACCCGCTGAGTAGAACAGAGCTTTGTAGCCTCGAAAGGGAGAGAGCTGAAGGATGAGGACGCAGAGCGCCGAGGACAGAGGGATGAGGACGTACGCTGAGGAGAGAAGAAGAAGAAGAAGAAGAAGAAGAAGAAGAAGAAGAAGAAGAAGAAGAAGAAGAGAAAAGTCCCGTCAGGATTTTACAAACCAGAGGAGGAGGAGTGGAAGATGAAAGGCAGAGAGAAACTGAAAATCTGCATTTTCCATTTGGAGGTGCTGATGGTGCAGCGCCTGCAGCGGGCGCGGGGGGGGGGGCAGTGTGGGGGGGGGGGGGGGGGGGGGGGGGGGGGGGGGGGGGGGGGGGGGGGGGGGGGGGGGGGGGGGGGGGGTTATTTGGGTCGCCTGTGGCTGCCACTAACTGCACACACACACACACACACACACACACACACACACTCAGCACGTTCTGCCTCGGTGTAGATTTACTACATTTCCCACGATGCTCTGCAACAATGCAGCACTTGACCCGTCAGTGTGACCTCTTGACCTTTAGTCAGGGGGAGGGGGAGGGGGAGGCGGAGGGCCGGTCATTCTACTTCCTGCTGCTCTTTACACTGCTGTTGTTGTTGACGTTTCACTTTGCACACGGAAGATAAATTGTGACGTGGAGGAACACGAACATTTGTCACCGCAGACAAAGACTGGGACTTGAACCCCTGACCTTCTGGTTAGGGGGTCGACCTCTCTGACCTTCTCAGCCACAGTTACATAATCACTTGTTTACTCAAGTCACTTTGTTCACAGCAGCTTGTGAATATGTAAATAGAGAATCAGTCTGGGAGCGTAACAACCTGCAGTTCACAGTTTGGCCACTAGAGGCTCCGTCCCCATCGACTCCCATGTTCCAATCATCCACAGCAGAGGTGAATGAAACGTGTTTAATGTCTGGTACAAACTCTGCTGTTTGGTCTTATGTTTTCCCGTGACAACTGTAGGGGGCGGGGCTTAATCTTTTATTCTATCCAGGTTTTTAATTGTGCAGAATTAAGGGGCGTGGCCTCTTGAGTGACACCTGGGCCGACCTTCTGTGGATGCTGTGACAGCACCGCGGTCCCATCTCCAGCTGTGCTCCGCCTCTTTTCCCGTTTGTGGATGAACCAGGAAGTGGGAGGAGTTTGGCGTGTGCAGGATGGTGGAGTGTTTCCTGTCCTCTGATGGACTCGTCCCTGTGGGACGGTTACATCACTGCTGCTGCACAGACACTCCCTGAAGACGCCTCCTCTCATGATCATTATGATCATGATCATTATTCTTATTCTTATTATTACAGATTAGTGGGAGGAGACTTTCAGTTTTGCAGTGATCTGAAGGATAATTATTTTGTCTTTTATTGGACAGTACCAGCGTCCACCCTCCACACGTGTGACCCCGTGTCCCCTGAGACTGTCCCCTGGTCTGTGGGGGTGGGGGGTGGGCTGCGTCTCTGAGCTCTGAGGCTCATTAACGCAGCATCGCACTCGGGGGAATCCTCTGGAACCAGCAGCTCGTATTGATCCCAACCAGAGGAACTGAAATATAAATGAAGTATTTTGGCTCCTGCAGCTCCAGCGAGGTTGTGATGTGGCCGCCGCTCCTCTCCTCACGGGCCACACGGCGCCGGCCCCCCACTCAAACCTCGGGTTTCAGAGAGGACAGGAGCAAAGCGTCGATCTGCTGATTGAACAACACGTCATCTGTCCTCTGGACCTGGACACAGGCACAGTGAGGGATCAGCTTCCTGCCAACATCCATCTGACATTCACACTGAGGACACGGATTCTTCAGATGAATCACGAAACACAGAAACATTTAGAACCCGATGAGATCAATGTTTTACTGTTCATCTGACATGTCCTCGGTAGTAACATTAATGATGATCAGACCCATTTACTCTAAGAGTTTATTCTTGTAATATATCGTTTCTTGGAGTAGATAATTCGATGTTTCACTCCATAATACTGGTGCATTGTATTGTTTTTTGTGTCTTTGTTTTTAGATCACTGTGTGTGTGTGTGTGTGTGTGTGTGTGTGTGTGTGTGTGTGTGTAACGTGTGTTTGTAAATTATTGATTTTCCCTGGAGAGCATGAAGCTAAAAGCTGAAACTGAAGCTGCATGTTGTAGTATTTTGTACATGTCAGTATGGAACATGTTTACACACAGTGATGAACATGTGTAATCTGGATATGATGGAGAGAGAGAGAGAGAGAGAGAGAGAGAGAGAGAGAGAGAATCATCACTGTTTATCCAGCAAGATTTTTTTTCATCCTCAATTACAGTTTAAACCCCTAAATACATGATTGTAATAATCATAACACTCATATTCATAATCACTTCCTGTATAGATACAATGATACTCAATATTTTCATTATAATTATATCATCTTTTTCCACATTAAATATGTATATATATTTTACATTTTATCATAAAATCCCTACAACAATTACAAAATACATTGACCTCAGTCCATCTCCAGAGTGGTCAGAGGGGCCCCAGCAGCATGGTTCTGCCCCTGGAGTGTGGGTCCGTCCCTGTTGTTAAAGGTTTCCTCTGCAGAGCATGAAGCTAAAGTATAAAGTGTTGTATGTTCTACGACATGTCAGTGTCATGGAGTTTACACACAATGAACATACATGATTAGAATATGACCTCAAGGGAGAGAGAGAGAGGGAGAGAGAGTGGGGAAAGGGTCGAGCGACATAGACTCAGAGTGGAGGAGAGCGAGAGAGAGTCGCCATTACTGGCAGCAGGCGGTGGAGCAGAGAGAGCGAGAGAGAGAGGGGGGGGAGAGCGAGAGAGCGAGAGAGCGAGAGAGAGCGAGAGCGAGACGGAGGCAGGTTTCGGTTTACGGGACCAGTTCGACACCGAAAATACACCGAATTACTGCGCTGCCCGGGACTGGGACTACCCCGGGACCTCCGTGGCCCCTCTCCGCAGCCCCGGACACCGCCCGTGGACCCGAGCCCCCCACACCACGGATGTTACACGGGACTTTTCCTGCCTCTTCCCTGCGCGGCTGAAGCCTCTCCTCCTCTCCGTGGTATGTGGATGTGGGAGCGACCATGTTAATCGGTGGGTAAGGGAATGTATTTGGGACTTCATTAGCTCCCAGGCTAAGCTAACTCTTTCTGCCTCCCCCCCCCGCTCCAAAGTGGCGCTATCCCGGGTTCAGTCACACACATGTGAGGGGGGGTTCAGATGCGGGTTTAACCCGGGTTATGGATTTAATTCTCTCCTCCTCAAACCCGCGTTAGCCCCGGGATTGGAGGGGGGTATGCTAATGTTAAGCTAGCTAACTCTCCGTCACCCTCCTGGTATGCTAGGCTAACAGTGTTGGGCTAACGTTAGCTCATCGGGGTGAGGGGAGGTTTTCCTCTCTCCCCCTTTCTCTCGCTTTCTCTCCCGGAGGATTTGTAAGAGGCCGAGTCGGGTCAGACTGAGCCCGGGTTTCATGGCCCGTCTCCCCCGGGAGGAAGTGTGGTGGTCCCCGGGTTCAGAGCCCGGTGGTCTCCGGGTGTTAGCCGCGGAGCTTTGACGCATTAACACCAGCTCTGTTGGCGTTTTCATTCCGTGTGAACTCTGTCATTAACTCCCACAACTAACATTTACTGCCACTCATTTATTTCTAATGAACCTTTTATGACATTTGACCAAAGTGTGAGGAGCGATCCAACTCCGGAAACATTTGAAACAACTTTACATTATTTCTTCATAGAATTACAACTTTTCTTTCTCATAATATTCAAAATGTTCTAATTGTAATGTGACTTTATTCACCTAAACTATTTTAATATTCCCACGTTTCTACACATGTATCCCCTCAATTCCAGAATTGTATTGGATAGTATTTATTTTGCATTTAGAAAACATTTCCCTCAGAATGATCACTGAATAGACTGTTAGTTTATTCTCATGAATAATACATTTGTAATATTATAATTATTATCATTAGATTGAGATTCTAACAAAACGAATTTAATTTGTTCAAAACTTCAACATTTGAATGTCGTCTCCATTAGTTATGACTTTTTAAAATACTAAAATCCTCTCCTATTTATTTCTTATTATTTTGCAAATCTACTGCAAAGTCAAAAAAATTCTAATAATCATTGTAGTATTTTTCCTTTTTAAATTGAGTATGATCACAATTCTATCCATGCGATACCATGATTGCATCATGGTTTTTCCCAGTTATTCTGTTTCATCTCGTTTGAGTTATTTCTTCCATTTCTTGAGTCTGATCCCAGATGTTCTCCATCAAAGCCTGAATGTTCAGGTGTGTGTTTGTCACCTGCCTGGTCTCCAGCTCCTCCTCACTGAGGATGATGAAGCTGCAGGACCGTGACCGGTGAAGTTATTAACCCTCATTAATGAGGCTGATTCACCCCTGATGTCACCGCAGGTTAAAGAGCTGGAACACACACACGTCAGCGGCTGCAGTCCAACTTTATTTATGACGTGTGTCTGTAGCAGCAGCAGCAGCAGCAGCAGCAGGTCAGTGGGTTTGTCCTCCCGCGGCAGCTCTGCATGGGTTTGAATCCCGCTGCAGATCCTCCTACCCCCCCCCCCCCCCCCC